>APFE030381478.1:56483-162328 GCA_000404065.3 Pinus taeda | reverse complement strand
GTTATTAAGGCTGTTATTATGCAAATGGGTAAATGGATATGAAACCAATGGTGTTATGACCCGACTCAACTGAATGCAATCGAATATGATAATGTAATCTTTTCAATTCGATGAATCCTAACTAAAGTAAGGAGAGAGTTTCCATTCACTTCCAACAATGCAAAATTGATTCACTAAGAGAAAATATAGCAAATTCTCTAATGCACTAATTTCATCAAGAAAAACTAATGCAAATCAATTCCAAAATATTCTTTCAAATATGTAAAATATAGCATAAAAATATGTAAATTCAAATCAGAGAAAGCTTGTGTTTCTACTCTAAAATATAGCATTTTAAATTTCTTTGTTTAATTTAAAAAGATATAAAAAAATTATTTTAAATATGTAAAACAAGCATAAAGATATGTAAAACAAGCATAAAAATATGTAAATTCAAATCAAAGAAAGCTTGTGTTTCTACTCTAAAATATAGCATTTTAAATTTCTTTGTTTAATTTAAAAAGATATAAAAAAAATTATTTTCTTACTTCTTGATTTATAAAATTGAAATCCATATTACATTTGGTAAAAAAGATGATTGACATATTGAAAAATAAAAAATAAAAACAAAAAAATTTGTTGTTAAATCTTTTCCACTTACATCTTATTATTCTCTTTTTACTCATTATTCTTCTATGTTCATTTCATTAACTAAACTTTTATGTTTAAAATAAGTTATTATGAGAGACAATTGATTGTAAATCACTTTACCCTTAACTTTATTGGCAATGAAATTGATAATCTTTCAATTTTTGTTCCCCTTAAATATCTTATATTGTGCTATTATTAAATCAATCTATGTATCACTTTGGTCTAGCTTCATGAATTAGAGTTTTGGGATACAATGTTAATGAAATTGATAATCTTTCAATGTTTGGTCCATTTAAATCTCTTATATTGCGCTATTATTAATTCAATCAATGTATCGCTTTGGTCCCGTTTACCAATTAGACTTTGGGATATTATGTTTTAGAGCATCAAAACTCCAGCCTAGATAGCATCACACACACCATATTTTAATACCAAATGGTTCACATTGTAAATAGCAATGCTGCCTACCAAGATTACAAACTCTGAGAAGGAAAAACAAAGACCCATATCCCATACTGAAACCCACAATCTGGATGTCACTTACCCTAATTAGACTATACAAGATTGACGAGGAGTTAAATCAAGATTTCTGATTAATACCGATTTACTTTCTAAAGTTTTAGGAAGTTTAATATCGCATTTAAAAGGCTTAGAAAGATAATAATGCTAACCGTCATTCAATTTAAGGGAACCAATATTCATGTCCGCTGTTGTTAACTCACAGACATTCCAAAGTGTTCTTCAAATCTTTGTTTCATGGATCTAATTCAAGGGGAATGAACTGCTTGTTGAGGAAAGTCTATAACTTTATTAGCACAAGGACCTGTATAAATCTAAGTGTTGTAAGAAAGGTAGTCAAATAGACAATAGCTGATTGACAAGAATAATGGATTCTAGCAAAAAATTAACAGGATCAAACATTTGCCAGCAGGAGCTACTGATAATATTTATACAGGTTCAACAATTTATTCCCAAGGGTGATCTAACTAAAAAATACAAGTTGCATTGGCCAATGACAAGGTTCAAACCTGGATGTCCAAAAAAGGCATGTTATGCATGTACCTTATTGATGAAGGAGAACTGCCTACTCCTAAGGAGTCTTGAAAACCTCCAAGGGAGGGGCAGATAAAGATCAATTTCAATGAGATAACAAAAGAAAACCACAGAAGCCATGCTGCGGAAGAGACTTCCTTCTGGATCACAGGGGTCAGTTCAAAACAATCTCAATGAAAGGATTAGGGGGGGTTATACAAACAAGCAAGCTAAAGTCAATGCCTTGATTGTAGAGATAAGAGATTACAAATGCTTGGTATCCAAGATATTGCAGTAGAAGGGGACTCAAATAATCATAAACACTAGAAAGGCAAGGCTTATCCCCAAAACCTCGATTTCCAGTTCTCGGGTGGAGAATTATTTTTCTTTTGGAGCTCAATCTTACCTTCCTCTTCTTACTTTTACGGGCTCTTCTCTACATTGCTTGCATTATGCTTCTGCTACTAACAGTTAATTTTATTGCGAATTTTGTCGTTTCAAAATACTCCCCGATTTCGTGGAACCGGATCCACTTTACATGAGGTAGTGAGCTCATTTTGGATTATGAATTTTGTTGGTCTGTTTAACTCTTAAATATATATAATTTTGTTTCGAATTGGACTATCAGACTTATAGAAACCAACCTCCCCACTTAACAATTAAACCTATTCTCACATAAAACATTATCATATATTTTATATATTAATCTGATAAACTTTACAGCAAATTTATCATATTAGACGATGCACTTATAAGTTCATACTACATTATGAACTTTGACGAAATTTATCATATTAGACGACGCACTTAGTTCATGCAATGCTAACTAATTTTGACTTCCAATAAAAACATATATGAGAAGCTCAGGAGAGATTATAGTTCTGCCGACTCAAATAATCATAAACACGAGAAAGGCAAGGCATAGTTCTCAAGCCTCCAACTTGTTGATAAACCTAGGGGCTTTACATTTACCGAGGGAGTGGGTTGAAGGGTTCCCTAATTTTTTAATTATTTAAATTATTAGAAGAGCTTCTAGAGAGAATTAGTTGAGTGCAAATCTGCATTGTTAAGTTATGAGAAATTGTAGGAGTGAATATGCCCAGCTTGTAGATGGTGGTTGAAAGATCGAATGGAAAAGGAACACAATTGTGAATGTGCCTAGCCTATAAGACTGTACCCAACCTATAATGATTCGACACTCTGTGAAACGATGAACGTGCGGTAAATGAAATGTATGGGGAACCTGTTAATATCCCCAGCCTTGAAGTTGAATGGCAATGCCTTAAGGCATGCATCATGTCATAAAGAAATTGTATGCAGCATTACAGTTTGAAGATGAGCAATTGCAGAGACAGAGCATGTTAAGCATATAAGTTTCAGATCGGAAAAATCTGAAGGTGAAATATTGGGGGTGGCATATTTGTTTTTATTGTTTATAATTTAAGGTTTCTTGATCTGAAAATGTTCTTAAGGGATTTTATTTATATTTCCATGCAGCAGTTGATGTTTTCCTAATTTAAATTTGTTTTATGGTTTATAATTTAAGGTTTCGTGATCTGAAAAGGTTCTTTAAAAATGTAAATATGTTTTTCATGACAATGGCTTCGGTCAAAAATCTGGAAAAAAGTAAAAGCAAAAACTGTGTTTTTTTCAAAGAAATAACAAAAATGTAAATATGTTTTTACTGACAATGGTTTCAGTAAAAAATCTGGAAAAAAGTAAAAGCAAAAACTGTGTTTTATTTTTCAAAGAAATAACAAAAATGTAATATTTACAGTGAAAAAATTAAAAAAAATACTGTTAACAGCAGTGAAAATACCTGTTAATTGTAATAACGTAATTGTCCTCCTTGCTGATTGGCTATGGAAAGCAGCACTACCAACCAATACACTCTGAATCCGTGGATGTTTTTGGTAGCTTTTAAAGCAATTAACTCCAACGCGTCACTGCGGCTTTTCTCATTCGCCCTCTTTCCCACAGGCCAGTTTATAATAACATAGAACTAACATGCTTGAATTCCTAACATAGAATTAACATGGAATCAGGATAGATATAACATGCTTGAATTCCTCACCCCTCTTATCCAAACCACTAGAGGTCAATCAAAACAAAGAAGAGTTCTGCAACTAAAACAGAGGTTGGAGAGGGCCCCAGTAATGGATGACTAGAAAGGGAGAGGAAAGGGTACTGGCAATGAGATTTTAGCTATGGAAACAAGGAGAAGGGCTCCATCGAGATTGATGAATAATCATTTTAGCCAAGTGGCCAATTTTCGCTATGCCTTCTATATGATAATTCACAGGCCAGGAAAAACACAGCTAGCAAATTTGAAGGCCAAGCTTCTGCGGTCTCTGCCGTGAAATTCACTGCATGTCACTCTCTAATGCATGCATATTTTCTTACGAAAATGCAGGACAGCAGGAGACCAGCAAGAGCCACGTCGTCCAGGCAGAGAAAGATTAAAAGCATACACAGAAAGGCCGAATCTTGGAATGCCCTAAAACAACCAAAAAGAGTTTACTTGGAGAAAATATTATTAACAGAAAGCAGTTAGTGTCTCTCTGTATACATTCAGGTTTAAGTCACCGAGATGATAAAATTAGAAGTTTCAGGCCTGAACCATGGAAGCAAGTATGGAAAAGGAGCCAAAAAAATCAAATCTATCAGGTGACGAGCATCCATGGACAATACAATTTTTTAAAATAATTTCAAAATCATAATATGAAATTCATTATTTAATTACCAAAATTAATATGAAAAGACAAAGGTTCTCTATGTTGGTATTGAAGTAATTGCAGGGAAAATGATCCCACTTTTTTGTATGCTATTTTCTGCCATGTATCATAGCAAAAAGAAAAAATGAAATGTGGGTATTGATGTAGGGAAAGGAAAATAGCGTGGAAAGAGTCCAAACACAATTTAAATACTCCAGATCAAGCAAGAACCCCAGAAAAGAACTCTCGGCTATTAAAAAGAATCCATCAATTCGTAAAAACACCAACTGAATCTATAAATTCGTAAAAACACCTAACTCTTTCTACACAAATTGAAAAATATAAATATCAAAGCAGAATGAGCAACTTACAGATCTATTTGTATTCAATCTTGCTCCTTCACATCGCAGAAACAACCGGATCCAGATGTATATATTGGAGCATAATGTGAAATTCTGTGAAATTGTTGTATACGAAAGGACAGGTACCCAGTCACGAGTCACGGCATCAGTGATCATCGATTCACCACTTGTGTATTCCCACAGGCCAGTTTATAAGCTCACGAGTCACGGTATCAGTGATCACCGATTCACCACTTGTGTATTCAAAACAACAAATTCCTCTGTGTATTGAATTTGGGGAATTGAGAATCGAATTAGAGATGAGGAGAGCCCAGGAAGAAGAGGGCTGGGTGCGGGGTGCCAAATTGCCAATGGCCATAAATTCATAATGTCCAGATTCAAAACTTTTTTCATTATTATCTCTGTATGTGCCGATTTAGCAGTTTTAGATTTTAGAAACTTGCATCATATGCATAATGAAAAAACAACCCAAAAAGAAAGAAACTGTTATTTTTGAAATAAAAGTTTCTCAAAATTTAAAATTTAATCCCCAAATTTAACATTTTTAAAATTTTAATTCTAAAAAAAATGAAATTTAAAAAAAAGGTTAGCCCTTCTTAAAAAATTTTAAAATATTATTCAATTTTTTTTTTTAAATATCAAAAATCATATTTTAAATTTTTTTTGACTTGTAAAAATCTCTCCCTACTTCTCTGACGTGCCAGAGGCCCTTTGAAGGGCTCTGACGTGTTCAATTTTGAACCCTGCTCCATGCCCCTTCTTGCCCACGTCCAGAAGGCTGTTCCATATTACGAGCAGCTCGGGAAACTACGAAACTTTAACAACAAAACATAACGGAACCAAACTTTCTGTAACTTCTAATGTTCCTAAGCACACAGAACGCAGGATAGAGATGCACAAACTTGTGCTCAGCTCCTCCCGGGCTTTAAAGAGCCAAGCGCCGTGAATTCCTATGGATATGCATGTGCCTATGGGGAGCAGGCAGGTCCCGTTCTATGTTCTTCCAGTGGTCGTACTCAGTTTCCAGTAGAATTGCACGTAAAGTCATCTGAGTCGTCCCATCTTCTCGCCGGAAAGATTCAGCGGGTGTCACGGCGTGAATCTTGTGCAACGCACATGCACCCACCTTTCCTTTCCCGTATTCCTTATGCACCTTTATTGCTTTCAACGGCCAGTCGTCGTGGCCTGCGATTTCAAAAGTGAACAGTCTGTCTCACGCTTTTGACTATGTTGCCATTTCTCACACTTTCATGGCAAAATGTTTTATTGTAACAAAAAGGTGTTGACCATGTTACCACTTTTCACACGTTCACGGGAAAACATTGTGGATTATAAAAAAAAACTAATAGGCAAAGCGTTCCATGATAAATATTTTTTCCCCGAAACCGTTTAATTATTCAATGTTTTTAAAATTCTGTGTTTTATTAAGTTTTATAGTGAGAATGTGTATGGTTATTATTTAAAATATGTTTTTAATTGCAAAAATAGATTTAGTATTTTCAAAAAGGTTAGAATAGATAAATTAAGAATTTGGATCACGAGAATGTTTTAAAATTGTGTTTGTTTGGTTAAGAGTGAGTGTTTTTCACACTTGAAGAAACAGGTTAATGGCTCAAGACCCAGAAAAATTTAGCAAGAGTGAAAACATGTTTCTTTACAAACCACTAATAATTATAAGTTCCCTGATTTTTCTTAAATAACAATGACAGTTTGGATTTTCCTAAATAACAATGATGAAACAACCTGCAATTAACCATAACAATGAATAATAACTATCAATTACAATCAATAATAATTATCTTCCCTCTTAATTTGATAATAATAACTATCCCCACTGATTTAACAACTAAATTACCTTAATTTTTCTTCATTCAAAATATATATATAAACTCAAACCACTTAAAAAAATCCCACCAACAAAATCAATCATAAAACATTAAAAATACATAAAAAGTTTCATATTCCAACCCAAGGACTCGTGGTAAACTAGCAACAACTAATTTTCTGTGTACCTATTCAGGGAAGGATCTAGAACGTTAAATTATTGACTTTCCTTCCAAGTGTCGGAATGATATGTCACGTCGGTTTTGAATAAGGGTACTTTTGTTTTTTAAAGTTATAATTAAAAATTATGTTTTATTAAATTTATAGTTATAGTTAATGTAGTGCTTTTAATAAAATTAATTTTATTTTTGTAAATTTGGCGTTAGTGAAGTTATATCAGGATTATGTTAATAAAAATAATACTTAAATAAACAAAATGAGGATTTGGACCAATAATTTAATATCCACTATTAAAAAAAATAAATTTTATTAATTAAACTGAATAAATTTTTTAATTTTTATTTAATTGTATTAATTAAATGAGTAATTATTTATATTAATAATTCAAAATTAGCTAAATTTAGATTAATTTAATCATTATATCAACTATCAAATATGTTTTAAATAAATTTATCCATAAAAAAATGACAGTTTAAAAAATATAAGATAAAATCATATTAACATTTATATGAAAAATATATTAAATAATGTGAAATGTAAATAATAAAACGCTAATAAAGTATATATAATAAATACCTAATACATAACATTATAATATATTTAATTTATCAAATTGAAATGAAAAATCGTTCAAACTTTAATTTGATATATCGTATTAAAAAATGCAGTAGTCTATAACGCAACTTTTTGAAAGATTTTTCGGCGGATTTTTCCGGTCAAAATCCGGCAGCAATTCATTGGAATCCCAGGTTTGATAGCTAGTTTCTGCACAATCAATGGCTCCCAAGGGTTTTTCAGGGCGCTGAATCCAAATATGCAGTTAAAAAACCATTTTAACTGGTAAAAATCAAGAATTAACCTCATTTCTTCCGCCGGATTCCGTCACCGGAATCTCCAAAAAGTCCCATTATAGACAACTCCTTAAAAAATATTTTACACACACAGATATATATAATATAATATATATATATATATATATATATATATATATATATTATATATATAATATATATATTATATTATATATATATAATATATATATATATATATATATATATATTATATATTAACTTAGATCTATTAAACTCCGGATTTATCAAGTGTAATCTCTCAGGTGTAAACCAAGTTTTGCACTCAAAAAAAGGATTTACATCTCGAGAGATTTGATCCTCTGGGACTTATATATCCAAGGTTAAGATGGATCTAAGTTGGTTCAAGTTGTGCGGATTCACAGAAAATTTGTTGAACGTTTAAGTAATATGATCATTTTATTTTAAGAAAGAGTATTAATAAGTAAAATGATAAAACACAACTTTTCAATTAAATCTTTTGAGATGCAATCATCGATGAAAAGAGATTTGATCACTTGGTATAGGTTAGTATAATATATATGTAGTTGACATTAAAATATTTTATTTGGAATCCAAGTTCTCCACATTAAAATGTTAAAACATGTCCCTCATATTTTTTCTTATATGCATTCATTTAATTATTTTTATTATTATGTTTTTTGAAAATATTACATATCAAATATTTATTAAGAATTGAAAGAAATATAAAAAAACTATTAATGGAATAATAATTCTCTCAATCAGTCTCGCTATATATATGTTTCATATTAAAAAAAATTAGTCAATTTGTGTATTAAAATATTTTATTTACAATCCACATTAAACTTTTCTTTGTTATTGATACTTTTAAAATCTGGTATATCAACTCCATATTAAAAATGAAATAAATTTAGAAATTAAGGTGTAGATTCGAAACTGCACATGAAATTTATTAAATCACAAGACTCGAAGCTACTCTACTGATCCACAAAAGTTAATTACCATATAGAACACACATCATAAACATAAAAAATGATACCCCACACATGCACACAAATTTATCTATGGGAAAGCAATTGCTCAAAACCCATTCCTATCTCTATTGCATTAATCAAGGAATAGAGATGAAATACATATGCTTTCTCAAGCTTGAGCACACCCTGCAAGTGATTAGTCTATCTCTCTGCCTGACTGGATGACTCTGGCCAACACTCAACCAATTTTCAATCCCTCCAAGCTCCAATTTTCTTGCATCGTTCCTCTAGGAAACTAGCCCCTATTATTTAGGATTTCCCCACTGTTGAATTGCACAATTCGAATTCCATATTTCCTTTCTCTAACTGCATGCATTATATTTACACATTGGAATATGCTACAACTGATAATACATTGCCTTGTATCTCCATCTCAACTTGGTAACTTGAATTCTCTGCATTCAACAATTATTTTGGGTTGATTGACCAACCAACTGTTTGATCATTAAGTGTGGTTGAAGTTCTACTTCCACAAATTGACCTCGACTAGTTCTTCTGAAAATTAGAACAAGTTTAACTAACAATAACTCAGAGTTAACAAAAATAGATTGCTAAAATTAGCAATCATTCACATTGAACCGAACTCAATCTCCCCAAATCAAAATTAATTGATTTAACTGAGTGACAATTGCCTTGTCACCTTAGTTAACTATCTCCAAGGTTTCTACTGAAATAGAAATTCAATTTTTTCTCTAGTTTGACCAAGGCAAAATCACATTAAGGTTTTCTTCTTGCATTTTCAACACTCCCTCTCAATAGTAGAGGGACTATCAGACACCCCTACCTTGTATATGTGGAACTCAAACTTCCCTCTTGACAAGGCCTTTGTCAAAATATCAACACCTTGTTCCTTTGTCGGAATGTACTGCAACAACACTATATGCCTTTGGACACATTCTCGCGGATGGAGATACAAGATATCAATATGCTTGGACCGATCATGAAAAACAAGAGTTTTAGAGAGTTTGATGCAACTCTGATTATCACAATAAATCAAAGTTGGATCCATCATCTGACGAATCAAGCCAACAAGTATCTTTCTCATCCATATTGCCTCACATGTTGCTTGATTTGCAGCCATGTATTTTGCTTATGTCGAGCTGAGTTCTACATATAATTGCTCCCTGTTGTACCAAGAAACTATTGTGGACTGAACACTGAAAATTCCACCTGACGTACTCTTTCAGACTCATGGACTTTCCGCCCAATCTACATCTGTGAAGCCACAAAGCTTCACTCCCTCTGTTCATTTGTCCATTATTCCAAACTAGATGGTGCCTCTCAAGTACTCTAGAACATGATTAACTGCCCTAAAAAATAGTTTGGTTGGACTAACCATGGCTTGGTTCAACTAGTTGACTGAAAAACACATATTTGGTTTTGTGTTCACAAGATACATGAGTGAACCCACCAACTGCAGTTAAATAGTAGCATCCACTTCCTCAACTGAAGTGGCATACTCTTTCCTCCAGTTGGTTGCTAGAGGAGTCTCCATGGCTTCACAACTATCCATGTGAAACTTCTGAAGTATTGTGTTTGCATACTTGCTCTAAGAGACAAATAGTTCCCCATCACATTGCCATACTTCCAAACTGAGGAAGTAGTGTATCAAACCCACGTCTTTCATATCAAATTCTCTTGCAAGCTCCTCCTTGCAGGATCTAATCAACTTCTCATCACCAATCAAAATAATGTCATCAACATATAAGATAATAATCAACAATTTACCTTCTACCAAAATATGATAGAGGTTGGCATCCACTTCTCTTTTCGTGAGGCCCAAATCGGTGAGATAGCTATCGATCTTGGTGTACCAAGCACATGGTTCTTGCTTGAGACTGCACAATACTCACTTGAGTCTTCATACATTAGAATCTGAATCGAAAGCCTCAAAGCCTTCTAGTTACTGAATATACACCTCCTCCTCAATAACTCCATTCAGGGATGTTGTTTTCACATCCATCTGGTGAATCTTCCACCCCATCTATGCAACCAGAGCAAGGGTTGGTCTGATGGATGAGTACCTTGCTACATGACCAAAGGTATTCTCATAGTCAATCCTCTCCACCTGAGAGTATGCCTTGGCCACAAATTTGGCCTTGTTCTTTTCTATGCTTTCATCTGATGCATGCTTCACCTTGAAGATCCATCTCGAACCCACAATTGATTTATCTACTTCTCGTGGGATCACCTTCCAAACACTATTGATTACAATGGATTCATACTCCTCTATCATTGCATCAACCCATACAGGGTGCTCTACTGCTTCCTCGAAATATGATGACTCACTCTCTACTAGCTCAATCATTAGAGCCATGTAGTCAGTGTACCGATATCGCAACCTTCTCTACTTGCATTGATATAAAGGAGCACCCACATTCTCCCTCGCATTATGCACAAGTCTCTGAACTTTCATGGTTCTCTTCCTCCCTTCTCTAGATGGTTCTGCTTGAGTGGTTGTGTCCACTCTCTGCTCCTTTTGGCTTCTCCACAACATCCCGAGGCTCCTCCTTTTGAGCTAGAAGCTCCTCCTCTAGTGGGATATTAAGCTCCCTCTCAACAGAGCACCGCATGGGTTTGTCTTCATCAAATTTTACATACCTTCATACAACTATCATTCTGAGGGATGGAAAATACACCTGGTAGCTGTGGGGAGCTTTTATGTAACCCAAAATATCACCAACTTTGCACTTAGACATAGCTTCTTTCTTGATTCCTTGGAGACAAGGCAGTAAACAAAGGCTCTAAAAATCCTAAAGTGTGACACATCTGACTTCCTCTCTGATAAAGCCTCCTCTCATGTAATCATGCCAAGAATCTGATGAGGACTCTTGTTCCGCAAATACACCTTTGTGTTGCATGCTTCAGCCCACAAGTGCAGAGGTAGGCTTTGGTCATGCAACATCACCCTCGTTGCTCACACAATGTTGTGACTATTTCTCTCAGCCACCTCGTTTTTCTTTGGCCCGTGGGGTTTTGTCAATGCCTTCTTTTTCACATAAGTTTTAAACTCATTCAGCACATACTCACCTCCATTGCCGCTCATGATAGCCTTCATCTTCTTGCTCTTTTCTTTCTTAACCAATTAATTGAATTCCAAGAACTTAGATAAAGTCTCATCCTTCTTCTGCATGAAGAAGATCCAACAATTCCATGAGAAGTCATCAATAAAGATGACAAAATATCTGTGCTTCGCAGTGGAGGCTATCGAGAAAGGTCAAAAAACATAAGATTGAATCATTTCAAGGACTGCATGTGCTCTATTGTCCCGATCATGGAAAGTGGCTTTTATGTACTTCCCTAAGGTACACCCTCTACATGTGTCATGTTTCTCTAGTTCTCCTTTGGGGAGGCCTGCAGTTATCTGTTGCATGATCTTCAAAGTGCCATGATGCAAATGACTAAGCCTTTTATATCAAAGTTCACTGACAACATGACTCTGCTCCTTCTCCACCTTTGTGCTTAATGCAACACAATCCTCCACATATAGCTTATAGAGGTTCTTCACATGAACCTCGATCTTCTTCACCTATCCCTTGGCTGTGTGTCTCAAGAATTCCTTTCCTTTGGTGAAGATCGCATCTTGACCATGGTCTTCCAAAACTGAAATGGAGATAAGATTCTTCTTTAGACCTAGAACAAACATCACATCCTTGAGTCTAAGAGAGGAGCTCGACTCTCTCTAAAAGGTGATTGTACCAATCCTAGTCACGTTGTACCTTCCGTCATCCCCCATCTCAATGTTCATATGGAGATATTTCTCCACAAAGTCACTAAAAAAAAATCTATTCCCTGTTATATGCAAAGAGGCACCACTGTCCACGTACCACACACTTCCCATCACTATGCTAGCCATGAATGCAATGAGAATAAAATCAATTTCAAACTGTGATGCCAAAGATTCACCTACTGCTCCTCCTTAGGTTTTCTTTCTTTTATTCTTGTGGGGAAACTTCATGGCATAGTCCCTGAATTCATAACAATGAAAGTACTTGATTCTCGACAAGTCTTTCTTCTTGCCCCCTTGACCAGATTCTATTTTGGATTGGAATTTCTTCCCTTTCCACTTATTTTCCTTTCCATCCAAGACACATTTCTCCTCATCCTTGCCTTTGGATGAAGTCTTGTCTCTGGTATTTCGCCTTATTTCCAATTACACTAGGTCAAACCATAAGTGTTGTTGAAATATGGCAACAAGAATATTCCAATTTAATTTGTCTTTGAATTAAATTGTGAACTAAAATCGAATTTAGTCTTAACAACTACTTGGAAATAATTAATTCATTTATTTTAAATTAATTAGTTGGAGAAATTCAAGTTAGAAGTATTTCTAAAGTCATGCAAGAGTTATCCCTTAAACTAAGGAGATAAGATTGAGTTATATTTGAGTTGTAATTAGTTAACTCAATTTAGTGAGGTAAGTCTAGTTAAATTAGTTCCAAACTATTTGAGGAACTAATAGCGAGTTAACAATTAGTTGATACATTAGTGCACTCAACTAGTGCTATTCTAGTTAACTGAAGATTCCCTCATTAGAAACTCATGCATGTCTATTCTGAGAAAGACCCAGTTGAGATTAATGTTCAAGGATTATGTACTATCAGTTGCATGTGTTTTATCATGGAGAAAAATCATGCATGAAGTCAAGGATTCATCCTTGAAGATTGCACATTTTTGAAGGCTTGGTTTTCCACTTGGTAATAGGCTAATCATCCACAAGGAACAACACAAGGAAATAGGAGCTTGGAGGGTAGAGAGGGATGCTAGAGAGAAGCCAAGATTGCCTGTGAGAATCTGTGAGGATTGTACTGAGAGCTGGCTAGCTATGAGAGCTAAGGCTTTGTATAATTCCTATGTATTTCCACCATATATGATAATACAATAGTGTGGGCTCTTAGCTGAGGATTTCCCCAAAGTATTTTCATGTTTATTGTACCATTTCTTCTTATTCTTCTTCTAGTTATATTTTTCAACTCGATCTTTAAGCTTCCACAAATTGATAGTAGAAGTAGGTTATAGTATTCTGCTTTGATTTATATTGCATTATCGGGTTAACTTATCACAAATTTTCTACATGGTATTGGAGCTGTGAATAGTATACCGAGAAGAGAATTTGAAGTTTGAAGTTTGGGGTTGCAGGTGCAAATCGAATTCATATCATACTTCAAGGTTGGCCAATGGCATTCTATGACTTGAGACTTGAGTATGCCTTCGAAGGTAGCTCGAATTACACAACATGGAAAGACAGAATGGAGGCTATATTACAAGACAATGGCTTAAAGGAATTCATTGGTCAAGAAATCCCAAAGCCAGCTTCAACTAATGCATAAGAGTTGGCTAAGTGGAAGAAGTGTGTGGTGAAGGCGAGACGAATCATCCTTGAGGGAGTTAGAGACCATATTGTCTCGAGTCTCCATGGGAAGGATACTCCATTTTCAATGTGGAAGACATTGAAGGACCTATACCAGTACAGTAGCGACCAGAGGAAATTGGCGCTCAAGGATAAGCTTCAAAGAATCTAGATGAAGAAGGGAGATACTATTTCCACATATCTGAACAAGCTCACCACTTGCAGAGATGAGCTTGGCAATGTGGGAATAACTATTGTCGATGATGATATGGTGAGCCTTTCTCTCCTTGGCCTTGCAAAGAGTTGTTATAGCTACCCCGACTCTGTGAATGGAAGGGAGAAACTATCGGATTGGGAATGACTATGGTCTGATCTTATGCAGGAGAAGATCAGGAGGAGCACATGAGATGGTTGTTCATCTAAGAATGATGATGAAGAAAATCTGGCCTTAGCAAGTAAGGCAAGGAAAGGGAAGGGGAAGGCTTCCCATTTCAAATTGAATTCTTCTCATGGAGGGAAGAAGGGTGACATGTCTAAAGTAACATGCTTTAATTGTCACAAGGTGGGACATTATGCGACTAATTGAACATCTAAGAAGTCCAAGAAGGGATCCTCAGAAGGATCAGAAGGTGAGGCATTAGCCTCTCAGTTCGAAATGGACTTTACCCTCATCACATGCATGGTGTCATCGATGATGGGTTGTGTTTTGTATCTTGACAGTGGAGCATCATTCCACATGACTGGAGATAGAGATTTATTCAGTGCCTTGGAGGATAAAGACCTCAAGATGCACATAGAGATGGGTGACGATGAAAGGTATAGTGTTTCTGTAGTGGGCACAATTTCTTTTCAGAGGGAGCTTGGACCTCCTCTCACCTTGGCAGATGTGATGTATGTGCCTGGACTGAAGAAGAACTTGGTATTGGTTGTGATGTTAGAGGGCAAAGGCTACGATGTTGTCTTTAGTAAAGGAAAGGTGTTCCTAAGACACATAGCCACTGGTCAAACCAAGAGGATAGGGATTCAGGTGAAGAATCTCTATAAACTAGAGGTAGATGATTGTGGAGCATTAAATACAAAAGTAGAATTGGTGCAAAGCCAATGCATTGGTGAGTTGTGGTAGAGGGTGTTGGGCCATTTGCATCGTGTGACTTTGAAGATAATGCAACAGATATCTACAAGACTTCCCAAAGGTAAACTTGAGCAAGTTGACACATGCAAAGGTTATACCTTGGGAAAGTACACCAAGTCTTCCTTTCATGATCGAGACAGTCGAGCAGAGGCTATCTTAGAGCGAGTTCATAGTGATTTGTGTGGACCATTCTCAATGGTGTCCATAGCGAAGCAAAGGTATTATGTGATTTTCATTGATGACTATTCTCGTAAATGATGGATTTATTTCATGCAGAAGAAGGACCAAACTTTCACAGAGTTTTGTGAGTTCAAAGATTTGGATGAGAAAGAGTTAGAGAAGAAGATCAAGGCCTTGGGAAGCGATAAAGGTAGAGAATATGTCTCTCAAGAGTTTAAAGACTTCTTTGCAATACAATAAATTAAACGAGAGTTGACGGCACCTCATAACCCAGAATAGAATGGGGTGGCCGAGAGGAATAACAAAACTTATATTGTAGGGGCAACACAGGCAACGCTGCATGACAAGGCCTACCACTTCACTTGTGGGCTGAGGCATGCAGCACAACGTTCTATTTGCATAATAGAAGACCATATCACATACTTGGGATGAAGACACCAGAGGAAGCTTTCTCTGGTAAGAGACCAGATGTGGGTCACTTCAGGATATTTGGCTCATCGATATATTTCCATGTGACTAAGAATGCACAGAAGAAGCTTGAGCTAGCAACAAAGTTTGGGATGTTTGTGGGTACACTGATACACCTCACAACTATTGGGTGTACTTGCCTACTAGTCGGAGTATAGTTTTCCGCAGATATCTTAAGTTTGATGAGTAGAAGGCCATGTGAGTTTCCCTTGAGAGGGAGCTCCAACTACAAGCTATGGAGGAATTGTTGGTTCCTAAGGAGGAGGAGCCTCAGATTGATGCGGAGCAGCCGCATGTAGAGGTTCCAGGAGTGGATACATCCACTCAAGCAGAGTCTTCTAGAGATGGACGAAAGCACACAAAAGAAGTTGATAGATTGTTGGAGGATGCAAGAGAGAATGTAGGATCACCATATTCTTAGCGCAGATAGAGGAGATCACCTAAGAGGTACATTGGATACATGGCCCTTGCTGGGGAATGTGTTGAGACCGAGCCATTTTCCTTTGAGGAAGCAGTGCAACAACTGATTTGGGTTGATGCCATGGTGGAGGAGTATGAATCCATAGTTCATAGCAGTGTTTGGGACGTGGTTCTGAGACTAGAGAACAAGTCAGTTGTGAGTTCCCGTTGGCTTTACAAGGTAAAGCAAGCTGTTGTTGGTAATGTGCAGAAGTATAAGGCAAGATTTGTTGCTTGAGGATTTTCACAGGTTGAGAGGATCATGTTGCTGCAGTATATTTCGATAGAGGAGCAAGATGCTGACATTTTGACAAAGGCATTGTCAAAGTGTAAATTCAAGTTCCATAGAGACAAGATTGAGGTGGGAGATAGTCCCTTTCTTGTTGAAAAGGAGTGTTGAAATATGGAAACAAGAATATTCCAATTTAATTTGTCCTTGAATTAAATTTTGAACTAAAATCGAATTTAGACTTAACACAGCTACCTGGAAATAATTAATTAATTTATTTTAGATTAATTAGTTGGAGAAATTCAAGTTAGAAGTCTCTCTGAAGTCATACAAGAGTTATCCCTTAAATTAAGGAGATAAGATTGAGTTATATTTGAGTTGTAATTAGTTAACTCAGTTTACTAAGTTAAGTCTAGTTAAATTAGTTCCAAACTATTTGAGGAACTAATAGTGAGTTAACAATCAGTTGATGCATTAATGTACTCAACTAGTGTTACTTTAGTTAACTGAGGATTCCCTCATCATAAACTCATGCATGTCTATTCTGAGAAAGACCCAATTGAGATTAATGTTCAAGGACAATGTACTATTAGTTGCACGTGTTTTCTCATGGAGGAAACTCATGCATGCAGTAAAAGATTCATCCTTGAGTTTGTGCATTTTTGAAGGCTTGGTTTTCCACTTCGTAATAGGCTAATCATCCATAAGGAACAACATAAAGAAATAGGAGCTTGGAGGGCAGAGAGGAACACTGGAGAGAAGCCAAGAGTTCTTGTGAGCATCTATGAGGATTGTACTGAGAGCTGGCTAGCTGTGAGAGCTAAGGCTTTGTATAATTCCTATGTATTTCCACCATGTATGATGATACAATAGTGTGGGGTTTTAGCTGAGGATTTCCTAAAAGTATTTTCATGTGTATTGTGCCATTGATTCCTCTTCTTCTGGTTATATTGTTTAGCTTGATCTTTAAGCTTCCGCAAATTGATAGTAGAAGTAGGTTATAGTATTATGCTTTGATTTATGTTACATTATCAGGTTAAACTATCACAAATTTTCTACAAGTTCTCCCAACTTGGTAGTTTCTCTCTACTATTTACCGAACCTTGATAGCCATGCCAGCTCTTGGGAAGGCCCATAAGGGTTATAGCTACCAAATATTCTTGAAGAACATTAACATTGAGCCTACCAAGTTCATTAAGCATTCTCAGATACTACGGAATTGTGTCATTCTTCTGCATATTGATACTTTGAAGTTTGACCTTGAGTTGCAGCTTCATGTGGTCACTGTTATTCTTGAACAATTATGTCAGTGCTTTCCACATCGTAAACGAAGTCGCTTTTTTGTGCAGATTCGAGACAATATGATCCCCCACTCCCTCCCATATGATTATCCTCACCTTGGGCACATCTTTCTTCCATTGAGAAATATTTTGGGCACTATATGCTTGGGGTTTTGGAACATCTATCTTGATATATTCTAGTAGCCCATTGTCATTCAATACTACCTCCATACAACAAAGTTGGAGGTGACTTCCAAGACATACTCTAGCCTGAGCCCATTGAAAGCCATCTTTTGAGTGCTAAAGAAAACCTGCAACACTGATCTTCCATTTCAAACCTCATGTAATGACAACTTTGAAATATCTTCTATACAATGAATACTACTCAGATACCATGTAAGAATGAATGTGTAGATTCAAAATTTATCATGAAATTTACTAAATCACAAGACTTGAAGCTACTCTATTGATATGTGGAAGTTAATTCAGCATATAGAACACAAATCATAGACATGCAAAAGGAAAAATCACACATGCACAAAGATTTATCTAGTGAAAACAAATTGTTCAAAATCCCTTCCTATTTGTATTGCATTAATTAGATAATAGAGATGAAATACATATGCTTTCTCAAGCTTGAGCACACCCTGCAAGTGTATAATCTATGCCTTTTCCTAACTAAATGTCTCTGGGCAACACTTAACCAATTTTCAAGCCCTCTAAGCTCCTATTTCCTTATTTTGTTCCTCCTGGAAATTGGGCCCTATTATCTAGGAATTTACCACTATTTAATTATGCAATTTCTTAGGTCCTTCCTCTAGCCACATGCACCACCTGTACACATTGGAATATGTTACAACGGATAGTACGCTGCCTTAGAATCCCCATCTCAATTGGGCAAATCAAATTCTATGCATCCAACAATTATTTTGGGTTGATTGATCAGTTAATTGGTTGATCACTGAGTGTGGTTGAAGTTCCACTTCCACAACTTGACCTCAACTAGTTCTTCTGACAATTAGAACTAGTTTAACTGAAAATACTCAAATTAAATGAAATGGATTACAACAAATTAGAAAACAATCATATTGAACTGAACTCAAGCTTCCCCAAATCGAATTAACTAATTTAACTGAGTGACAACTGTCATGTCACCTTATTTAACTACCTCTAAGATTTCTTTTAAAATAGAAATTCAAATTTTTCTCTAGTTTGACCAAGGAAAAGTCATACTAAGATTTTATTGTTGCATTTTCAACAGTAAATTACACATCCCTTTAGTTATGGAGAGTGAAAATATAAGATTTTTTTTTTCTTTTAATTTAAATTACTTTATTGTTCTCTAGATATAAAATTGTGGTATAACTTCATATGGATATTGAAATACTTTACTTATGGTTCATACTGAAATATTTTTGTTTTAAATATCACATGTAAACTTAACTTTGAATGAAGTACACTTAATATCAGTAATACTATTTTTTATCATCTTCATATTAAGTAGCGATAAAATTACATTTCTTCTTGATTTCTTTTATTACTTTATATCTCTATATAAAATTACGTAAAATTAAGTTGCAAATTGAAGTATTTTAATTATGACCGACATTAGCTTCTTTTGTTATTATTATTATTATTTTTTTATTTTTAAATGTAACCTTAAGTATTTTTTTTAAGTAGTATTTTACTATTTTAAATGTAACGTTACGTGACAATTATCTCTCGTACTGGGCTCTAGATCCATTGACTTATATGCAAATCAAATCAAGTAAGTAGTATTCAATAAAATCAATACAACCAATTAATTCAATCACACATAAACTAACACAATCCAATATTATTCACTAAAATCAATGCAATCAATTAATTCAATCACACTCAAACTAATGCAATCCAATATTATTCCCTAAAATCAACGAAATCAAATAATTCAATCACACATAAACTAATGCAATCCAATAGTATTCACTGAAATGAGTGCAATAAATGAACTTAATCACATTTGCATGCAATAATACTCACTAAAACTAATGCAGTCAATGATTTATTTTATATTATTTATAATGTATAAATTAATGGGTTTAAATAGATTTATTGTTTATTATGTTGTAAGAATATGCTTAGTAAAGTAACTCATGTACATGAACTAAATATTGGCATCCATTTTAGAGTAGTCAGCCTTTATCAAGTGTCGCATACCCAAATTATATTAATTAATATCATTTAAGTTTTAATTTACAAATTATATATTATAAAATATTTTAAATTTTCGTCCAAACTTTTCTAAAAAATATATATATAATGGTATTTGAAATACAACAATTCAATAACGAAATATGTAGCCTAAAAAATTCAATTCGGTGCATTTTTATTCGATCACACTTAAATTGATACATCCAATAGTATTCACTGAAATAAATGTAACCAATTAATTCAATCACACTTAAACTAATGCAATCCAATATTATTCAGTAAAATCAATGCAACCAATTAATTTAATCACACTTTCATGGATTAATATTCACTTAGATAAATGCAATCAATAACTTATTTTACATTACATTCAAAATATTTCATTTGACTAATAAACTATACTCATACACATCCATTTTTATGGAAAATATGATTTCTTATACGATAAGTTAATAATTAAATCTTATACCCCGGCTACGGGTGTATATTAATGGGGGCAGTACAGTGGCGACATTCCCACTGGGCAAGTGGCAGCCCAGATTCGCCATCTGTAAGGATTATCAACGGGCCTGCCACCCCCGTCATGTTAAATTGAATGCGGTTCATTACTCCTCCCTGCAACTCGCCATCTGCAGCATTATGGCTCTCCCACGATTCGTCTCTCCGGTGTTTGGATTGCAGACCGTCTGTTGTGGTATGTTCATCGCTTGGGGCGCCGCTCTGTGGTATTTTAAGAGCCAACCTTCGCTGGTTATGCATTATCTGATGTCTCGGCTTTGGATGCATTGTCTGTTCTGCTCGCTGCTGGTTCTCGGGTCTTGGCAGTGGTCTCAGAGGATTAGGCCTCGGCCCTCAGCACAGAAGGCCTCGGTCTCTTCCTTTGGGAGCAGTATTCTCCAGCACAAGGTCCCCATCTCTGGCTCTCCCGTCTGTAAGCATCAGTTTCTAAGTGTTATCCTCGTGCCCCTCGTTGCTTCTGTTGACATCCCTGGTCGGCTCTCTGTGCCAATTCTTACCTCACCCCTCTGTGCTCCATCAGCCTCGCCTTTGTGGCCCTTTGTGCCCCTGTTAGCCATTAAGCCTCTGCGCACGGTTCATTGGCTCTCTGTGCCTCTTGGTTCACGGAGATTCTGCTCACTGTGCATTCCCTGCTCCAGTGTTATCCCTCACATAATCCCAGAATGCCGCGGGAATGGCTCCGCCTCATTAGCAGAAGGGGTGGGTCTCGGGGAGGTTCCAGAGGAAGGGCTATCCCTCAGCGCTTCTCTCACACCATGGAATCCTCCTCCGAAGAAGTTGACTCTCATGGTGCAAGGCGAGGCCAGGGAAGAGGCAGAGGACGGGCTCGTGCAGCGGCGTGTTCGCACAGCTCTCATCCCTCAACCCGCTTTCACTTCCCCTGTTCCCTGGACAACTCTACCTACTTTGTGTCTGTTCGGATTGAGAAGTGCGATAACGCGGCTCCTCCAGAAGTCTTTGCGGAGCATAGGCAACCTTCTCCTGTTCACAGTCAAAGAATTCAACCTGCGGAGGCCCCGAGTGCGGTGGCGGGTCCAAGCGAGCTGACTAAATATGATGCTCCATATACAGACTCGAGCGCGTCAGACCAATATGAATGCAGGATCGTTGAGGAGCAACCTTCTACCTCCGTGGATGTATGAGCTTGCCTCCACGTCGTTTTGGTCCGGCTATGGCCCCAGGTGGTCGTTTCTGTTGTTCTATGATGTTTGTTCGGCGACTTCAGTTCACATCCTTCTTTGTTTGACAGTTTTTGATAAGCTCATGCTATGGCTCAGCTCTGTTCAGGTCGGAATTGGTTTTCAATTACGACTATGTTTGCTGCTCTATCTCTGTTTGTATAACTCTCTAGATAAATTCTGGGATAGTTGGTTTTGGTCTGTGTCAAATTGTCTGTCCTTCAGTTGGTTCTGGTTTGTGTCAAATTGTCTGTCTTTTAGTTATCAAGAGTCTGTTGGACAAGTCAGATTCCAGGGGAAGTTTCACCCTCCAGTGTAAAAGTCCTGCTAAATCCATATCTCAGTATGGAGAGTTTTTGAGGCAAGCCTCGATGTAATCTTTTTGTAATCTTTTTGTATAATAATAGGAGTAGCCCAATTTACAAAAAAAAAAAAAAATCTTATATAATTAAAGCTTATCCATCATTTTCTTAATTTTCACAATAATTATGTAAATTGATTCCTCTCTATTTATATTTTTTAATTTTCACAACAATTTATATTGATGATATAGTTGTACCTCTTATCTATTTTTTTCCTTTGGAAACTTAGATAATGATCAAACACACAACTCAATCGCAAAGATAAAAGAGCATGAAGTCATGTGTGAATTAGTCCTTGTTGTTCACTTATTTATAAATTACAATAAAAGTTATTGAAAAATCTCTACGAAAATGTGGTTTGAAGGTAATTTTTTTACTTGGTTGGAATGGTCAAGATGCGTAAATGTTTTGGATTATCGAGGCAAAAGGAAGCCCTAGTTGTAGTGGAAACCTACAAAATAGATGAAAGTTGGTCATTTAGGTTAAAAACGAAAATAAATATAAAAATGAATGATATTTTTTTTAATGACTTTTATGCTTTCATTTCAACATTAAGATGGAAATTGTAATTCCACTGAATCAAAATTACAATTTGGTTGATTTCACTTTCGAACTTAGATCATTTTAATATACTTGAAGTCATGGACATTTCGTTTAAATTATAACTGATATAAGCTAAGCAAGTTAAATATTAAGTACGTTTGATGAACTTCTCAATTGTTAGACAATGCCACAAAATGCCTCTTCTTCATAGGAGCCTACCAATGCTTTTAGGGTCACTACTTACACACCAATGCTTTTAGGGTCACTACTTACACTTTTGGCACAAAGGAGTTCTCCATATTGTGAGGAATTGGAATTTGCAATTTACAATAGTGTTAACTATTAATGCAAGTTCCAATTCATAGACTTAATGGACAATCGAATCAATTATGCTTTGTGTCTACGAATTACATGACACTCCATAGTTAAGATGTAGAACTCTAGTTAGTAGATGAGGGATATTTCTATTCATTTAGGTTTCCTATGCAAACAACATCATCAATGTATTGATTGTATTCAACATATAGAGCTCTAATACCCATTCTTACTTATAAACAATGGAATACCACTTTTGATACTAATTGACTTAATGGTCCACAACTCCTAACTTGTTATGAAGTTTCCCAATCATTATTTGGAATCTTGAACTACTCAAAACTTTATATAAATTATATAAATTTATACCTAAAATTGTATACATTTGCTATGTTTTAAACTATAATGGACCTCTATAAAACTAAAAATTAATGGGCCAAATGAAAAAGTAAATCGAGTTTTAAAATTGAATGGAAACCTAAAACCTCAAAGCTTGGAAAAATGTAAACTTACATGGTCATTACAAAGTTTGCGCAATTGAATAAAAATTCACTTTGTTATCCCTACCTTCCCTTTGATTTAGTGTATCTAATATTTAATATTCTTTGATTTTGGATCAATAAGAAAATCTAATGATCCAGATCTTGGGGGGAGGCCCCAAGGATGTTAAAGATTGAAATGGATCTTGGGGGGGAGGCTCCCAAAATATGAAAAATTGAAATGCCAGAAGCAAAAGAGGAGAATGCCCAATAAAAAAACCACAAAGATTTTTTTTATTAAAATGGAGAATAACTATAAAAGCTACATTGTGGCAAACAAACTGTCCTTTTACAAAATGAGACTTGTTACTTATATTATTTTTCAGTTACAATACCATGGGTCAATTCCATGGGTGAAAAAATACCATGGGTGGATGTCACAATATGACAGGTTAATTTCATGGATGAATGAATACCATGGGAAAATACCATGGGTGAATGAATACCATCGGTGGATGTCGCTGACAATACCATGGGTAAATTCCATGGGTGGATGAATATCATGGGTTGATTCCATCTTCTATTCGGATCATTCCTCCCTCATTTAGAAGCAATAGTCCCATTGCATGAAGTTCCCTCCTACGAAGCCTTTGTTGAATATGAAGAGCCATTGAAGAGAAGGGTTTTATGTGGTTAACCCATAACCATGATGAATGCAGATTTGAGGATAGTGATACCCTTTAATGCTTGTGACCAACTATGATACTGACAGTGTGCGTCCTAGCAAATGGACTTCAATGAAGTGTGGGTTTGTGGATGACCCATAAACATGATGAACGAAGATCTGAGGATAGAGATACCTTGTAATGCTTGTGACCAACTTTGATAGTGACATTGTGTGGCCTAGCAAATGGATTTTGATGAATGTGGGTTTGTGGATGACCCACAACCTTGACTAACAAAGATCCGAGGATAGAGATACCTTGTAATGCTTGTGAGCAACTGTGATGCTAACGTTGTGCGGTTTAGCAAATGGACTTCGATGAAGTGTGGGTTTGTGGATGACCTATAACCATGAGAAACGAAGATCCGAGGATAGAGATACCCTATAATGCTTGGGACCAACTGTGATGCTAACAGTGTGAACCCTAGCAAATGGACTTCGATGACAAGGATTTTGTGTGGTTGACCCATAACCATGATGTTGGTTGTTGATGAAGTAGTAGGTGCCTACATAGCCTGGGGTGGGAGGGCATGTATCCAAAGGACCCAAGCCAAATGCTACTATACTGAAACTGATGAATGTGAAGCAGGTGCCTACTAAAGCAGGGTGGGAGGGCACGTCTCCAAAGGGAACCCACTCCGAATGCTGCTCTAAAATTAAAATGGACATAACTTGGTATATATAACTCAAAATATTTATTATAACCTATTTTTTGAAACAGAAGCATGATTTTGCATCTTCCCATGTTTTGGAAATCCTTATCTAGACACTCTAGAATCTCAGATTTGCGCTGCAACTTTGCTGCCATCACAAAAATTCTGAAAAAAATCATTGATTTTAAATCATCGATATCTTCCACATTCGAACTCCAATTTGACCCCTTTTTTTTTTGAAATTGAGAAATTTTTAGAGAGGAGCTTAGATTGAAAATCAAGTTCCTGAAATTCTACACCAAAATTTCAAAATAGATAGGAGATCTGCCATCCATGAATTGTTGCTAGAAATATTTTTGCAACATAGCTGATTTAAAATCAACGATATATCCCTCATCCAGACTTTGATTTGGCAGATTTGTTTTTTGAATTTGGGTATTTTTTCATAAGGAAACCAGATCTGTTATTGTTTTTTATAAATCTTGCACCAAAAATTTTAGTTCTAATCTGCAAACTCGCTGCCCCAAAACATTCCTACAAAAAAATGAAAAAAAAATCTTCTCGATTGGCCCAAGAAAATGCTCCGCGGAGGACAAATAACATGCATGAAGTTTGTTGAATATTGATGCAAAATTTGAAACTGAAATATGCATCAAAACCACATTCCCATGGAATCATAACGTGCTCTGATACCACTAATCTAGATATTGGGGGGAGGCCCTAAGGATCTTAAAGATTCAAATGGATCTTGTGGGGGAGGCCCCCAAAATCTAAAAAATTGAAATGCCAGAAGAAAAAAAGGATAATGCCCAATAAAAAAAACAACAAAGAATTATTTTTTATTAAAATGGAGAACAATTGTAAAAGTTACATTGTGGCAGACAAACTGTCCTTTTACAAAATGCGACTTGTTACTTATATTATTTTTCAGTTACAATACCATGGGTCAGTTCCATGGGTGAATGAATACCATGGGTGGATGTCACAATACCATGGGTCAATTCTATGGGTGAACGAATACCATGCGTGGATGTCACAATACCAAGGGTCAGTTCCATGGGTGAATGAATACCATGGGTGGATGTCACAATACAATAGGAAAATACCATGGGTGGATGTCACTTACAATACCATTGGTAAATTCCATGGGTTGATGCAATTTTTTATTACAATCATCTAATACCCAATATTATTCGATATTTTGACATAGATGTGGAAAAATGATGGTCATACACCAAATGTCCACGTGGGGAAAAATGGAGAGAACAAAAGAAAGAAGCTATTGTGAACGTGTTTCCTCAATATAATTATGTTTCTAATGGCGAATATGACAAGTTTATAGAAATTTTTTCGTTTGGTTTGTTATCATACAAGTCCTTTTGTGGTCTTCATACATGAGGTTATGTTTGGTTGATCAAATTATATTTAAATGTGTTGGCACAACCCTGTTAAGATTGGATTAGCACTAGCCTATTGAGATTTCAACTGGTGGATTGAACCATGCTTGGATGCATTGGCACTAATGGATCAAAATGTTGAACCTGACTTGGCACAACAGTGTGGTCCACGTCCCAATGTGGTGAGGTTATTTGACTGCATTGAGTTTAGCTTGGACCGAGGGGGTGGTAAAGATCCTTGGGCCCATTATGGTCATAGTATGCATAGTATAATAAAGTTATTTGAATGGTTTAACAAGCTACATTATAGAGCAAACTTGGTGGAATGTGTGCATTGTCCATTGGTGCTCGCTAGTTTGACCCTTGATAGAGAACATGTTTGGCTCAATTTTTTTAATATATGTGTGCCCATTTTATCAAATTATTAGTTGGATCTTGATTTCCAATATATATATATGGTGTCAAAATATTGATAGTTTGTAGAGCATGCCTAGAAATTGGGTTTATTTAGAATAATTAATTTATTATATGGTTTTTGTGAGCTTTTGGACTCATTATTTGACCAAATTGACATCTAGAAGAATCTATATGATGAGGACTTGGAGATGAATAACCATAAGGGTTTGATGTTATTTTGAGCCTTATTTGGTGTCCATAATATATTAATTTTATTCTGAAGGCCTAGGAGCATGTTGCAGGCGTTTTGAATATATGAGGGTTACAAGTTCTATGAAGGGGTTTCTAAATTGAGTAGAATGAAGAATTAGTTGAACCAAATATGAATAATAGTTTGGAAGGAATAATTGGTAATTTTCATGATCTTTGTGGGAAAATAATGTTTGCAAGTCATATTGGCAGTGGTTGCAGTTCTTGTAGTAACATTGATTGCAAGTTGTGGCAATGATAATGTTGTCGAGTGACAATGATTGTCGAAGTGACAATGTTTGCAAGTTAAGATAATGGTACATGTTTTGATGATGATAGATAATTGTATATTGTGGCATTGCTTATCATTCAATGATACTTTTTGATAGTGGATCCAGTTTGAAAATGAGGTGAAGTAGAGGACCAAAAGGGAATTTGAAGAAAGAGGTTAGAGCCTCAATCAGGTTGGATCATGTTGGAGTGCATTGATAATCGAGGTTAGAGCCTCAATCAATTTGTAGCCTATAGTGAGAAATTACTTGAATCTTTTGAGGTTGGTTGTCACCTACAAAATTGGTAGCTTTCATATTTTAGGGGTAGTTTCCTCCAACAAAGTCAGAACCTACAAATTGATGTAAAGAATTGGAGACAGAGCATTAGAAGAATTTGCAGTTTTCTCTCAATTTGGTTTCCACCTAAAAATTCATATCTTTGTGTGATGTGATAACTTGTGTTATTTGTAGTTATTCTCCTTACGTGATGATGCATTATAATACATGATGATATAATATTTATGATCACTTCTAAATGAATATATGATTAAATGAGATTAAAAAATTGTAAAATTGACTTCACACTAATTCACCCTCCTCTTAGTGTGACTTTTCGACCAACATTTTTATTTCCCAATTACTATATTTCTTATCTTCCTGAAACTTTGACACTTAATATTGTTGAAACTATGTTATTTACATAGTGTTGCAACTCTCTATCATACACATTGCTGAAAATATTTTATTGACATCATTATAACTCATGAAATGAATAGTACTACAATTTATGTGTGATGATACATATAACTCGCTAGATTATATCTAAGTTGCTACAACTCCATATTTAACATTATTGTGTTATGTTTTACATATTCAACTACATACTCCATTTTTGAATTGATTTATACTTTACATTGTCTTCTAGAAAGTGCAATTATTAATTTAGTACATGTTGTAATTCTTTATAGTACAATGTGGTTTGGATCTCTTACAACTTTTGGTTTACTGCAATTTGTTAGTCATTTCATTTCAAGTGCATTCCTATTACAAAATTTAAGATCATATACATACTTGAACATGTCACCATTTATTGCCTATGTGATTTAATTTCTACATGTGTGGCGTGTCTACCTATGTTGGGGATTATAACATTGGTCTTTCACCTATTTGGTAGAAGTGTGCTCTTTACATTCTTGCAGCTATGGATTTGATTGTAATTTTTGTTTTATTTTCATGTTGACTTGTGAAAGAATCTTAATATATTTCCTTGTGACATTGATTTATGTCAATACAGGTATATGGAAACTCCATAATTCAATTTTCTATTAAGAATAACATTAATATATACACATAGGAAAGAGACCATTGGGAGTCATATTCTAAGGTCTCTTCATTTTATTGTTTCATATTTACATATTTGAAACATATTTCCCCAATCCAAGAGGATTAGGTGTGAAAACTCCCCCCTTAATTTGAAGGGTTGATGGTAATTGCAAGCATTATTATGAATCTTTCAAACTTTTCTCCTGTAAGTTCTTTGTTGAAGGTGTTCACAAAATGCTTATTTGTAGAATAATGGTATAGATTAATAACATTAACCTCAATATGATGTTGAATTAAATGATACTATTTATTGATATGCTTGGTTTCATCATGAATTTTTTTATTCTTGGCCAATATTATTGCATAAGTATTGTATATTAAAAGATGATTAGAATGCATTTGTTCCTCATGCGAATCTTCAAGAAATTTCCCGAGCCACACAATGCCCTTGGTTGCTTCTACAGCTACCACATATTCTTCCTTTCCTATGAAATATCCTGGAACTGATTGTTTGTGTGGCCTCCTGGAGCAAAATCTTGATCCAAGAATCATAACCTAAAGTAAGTACTCCATTTTCCTCATCTCCATAAAAGCATGAATCAGAGCATCCCATCAAGATGAAGGCATCAATCTGTGTATATTTGAGTCCAAAATATTGAGTTCCCTTCAAGAACCTTATAAATCCTTTTAGGATATACCGATGGGTATCATAAGATTTTTGAATAGACCTAGAAATAATTCCAAAGAGAAAGGAAATGGATGGTATGCTAGTAGTGAGATAGTTAAGAGTTCCTACAAGTTGTTTGTACTTAGTCATATCCTCAAATTCATTTCCTTATTTGGATGTGAAAATTAAATTTTGCTGCATTAGATTGGACAAAGGATTGCATTCATCCATGTCAAATTTTTTCAACAAATCTCGAATGTACTTACTTTGAGGGAGGAATATTAACTTTTGATGTTGGGTTACTTCAATACCCAAATAGTGGTGAACATATCCCTAATCTACCATCTCTGAAATCCTTTCCTCAATTTTTCCTTTATGGCTGCAATATAATTTTCATTGTTACCTATCACAAACAAAGCATCTAGATACACTAGAAGATAGATGACACTTTTTCTATGTTTCTTGAAAAATAAAGTTGCATCATCAAGATAAAATTGTTTGAGATTTAGTTTCAAAAGATGCTCAATCAATTTTTCATTCTAGACTCATAGTGATTTCTTGAGGCCATACAAGGATTTGATAAGCTTGCATAGTTTATTCTCTTTTCCCTTCATAACAAGAGCTTCTACCTGAGAGGTAAAAACATTTTCTTTTAGATATACATTCAAGAACTAAATTTCTACATCCATTTGATAGAATATCCATCCATTTTGAGCTATCAAGGAAAAGAGAGTCTAGGTGGTAGCCCATTTTACTATGGGGTAAAAAGTCCCCTCATAATCGACCCAATCTTTATTTTCAAATCCTTTCACCATGAGACTTTATTTTTTATTTTCAAGTGAGCTATTTGATTTATACTTTATCTTGAAGACCCCCTTGCAGTCAATCGGTTTTGTTCCAAATGGAGGGTGCACTTGGTTCCAAGTTCCACTCTTTATAAGAGCATCATACTCTTTATACATTGCTTCTTTACATTCATTATATGAAGTGGATTATTTTAAATAATTTGGTTTGAAATTAGTAGACAAATTTAATTCACAATCATAATAAACATCCATATAAATAGTTGTGTTTGGTAATTTAATTAACTTTAAATTACTTGCATAAATTATCGACCAGAGCTAGTAAGATGATGAAGTGTAAGTGCACTGTATGTGCTAGAAGTACTTGGCTATTCACACCTCTAAATTAAACTAAGTTACCAAAATATACATTCTAAATTAAGTTATTGGAATGCACATGAATCGAGCAATTTCTCCTAGAAAATAAAATGATCACACTTTTTTATTGGCGGCTTCAAAAGTAACTTTCACAACTATGCATTGAGTAAATCAATCCCACACCTATGCAAATTAATTACACTGTTATAAAAATTATATCTAATTATGAAATCCACACAACTTATGAAAATCTCGTAATTATAAATCAATCTCACACTTGTAAAATGAAATTTAACTCATAGAAACACACACATTCTCTCTCTTTGTTATATGTCTGAATTATGCTTTGAAAGAAACTCAATTGTCCAAATGAGTCAAATCATCTATCATAATAACACACTCTTGCATGAAAATCCAAAATGAATTGAAAATATATTCTCACTTGCTCAAAATCTTAAATCACTCTTGCTTAAAATAAATCTTGTAATCAAATCCTCTATTTTTAAGAATTACAAATTTAATCTAAATGCAAACTCTCACTGTTGTTATCCTTACTCATTAAACTCAATTCGTATGCTCCTAAATAAATAAATAAAATTCATTAACAAGACAATCACATTGCTGTTATTTAACTAAAAAATCCACAAAGGAAAATGTTCTACAAGATGCATCCAAAAAATAAACTTACGAAATGATATAAGGAAATTTTAATTAAAACATAAAACAAAGTTACTACTTGAGGGGGCCCTCCACAAGTAGATGGTCATGAGATCCAATTGAAAAATCAACAATACATTGAAATAATAAGGATTCCTTATAATTGAATTGAAAACATAATTTTAATTCTCACTATCACATAATAAAATCCTTGCGTTTATGTTTGCTTACGAAGCCTTTTTATAAAGGTCATATCATTAAATGTTAAGAGCTTCATGCCTATATTTTCTTAAAAAATACTAAAATTAAATATGAAATATATCATAATGGAATTCACCAACGATTTTCTATCAACAAAAAAAATCGTTATGCGTATGTATGATTCCTCACTCACATGTGTAGCTAACAGAGTTGACTTTTCCCTTTGACCATGTAACTGGAATATTCCTTTGCCGATATGGTTCATGCATCTAAGAAGGGATCATGGAGTGCATTGATCACTATCTTCCCATATATTTCTTTCTCCAACTGACACCTCAAAACCCATGAAATAATGGACTTGGCTGCAGAATCAGACATTCGTTGCAGATCTTAGAAAATTATATATTATGGAGCAATGGAACACATAAAATATTGCAGAAATATAAACACAGAAAAGTGCATAAAACAAGAGAGACACAGATATACATGGTTCACCCAGTTTGGGCTACGTCCACCCTGAATAGCTAGTCCTTTTCTATTATCCAGCAAAATAAAGAGACAAAACCTATAGCAGATCCACTGTAATATCCTTTGTTTTCTCTCACAATCTCACCTCTCTATTTCTCACTTATAGAATACACATCTATTACCTAGAGTCAATAAAATGCCCTCATATAAAGAGAGGGGTTGCCTTCTAGGGAAAAAATCGCTAAACTAAACATAAGTTCTACCGTTAGATCATCCGCCTAATGAAAGGCCTAGATTGACTAGAAATTACTATAAGTTTACAAGGGAATTTTACATCTATTTTTAGCTTCAGGGGCGCTACCCCCAAAACCCACCCCGAACCCCCCAAATAGTGGCAATCGACCCCCCCAAACCCCAGCGGGGGGGACAAATTCCCCCCCACACCCCCCGCGTGGAGGGTTGTACAAACTTCCTGGGGTATACATCTGGCTAAAACAAAGACCTCTAGACAATCATGATCCATACTCAATAATCTCCCACTTGGAGAATGACTGTAGCAACTCCACCACTACTTCATTTGTTGGACAATGACTCCTCTTTGGACCTGGTTGTTTCTCATCTTCATCGTCATCCTTGAAGGTGAATTGAAACTGAGCATATTCTCAGTTTCTCCCTGGTTACAACTTTTGTTAGTATATTTGCAGGATTCTGGCTAGTGTGTATCTTTTCTAGCTTCAACTCTCCATCTTCCAACACTGATCATATGAAATGGTACTTGAGCTATATGTGTTTTGTCCTAGAATGAAATGCTGAGTTCTTTGCAAGATGAATGGCACTTTGGCTATCACTGTATAACATTCCCATATCATACTCCTTACCCAATTCACCCATAAACCTTTGTAACCAAATCATTTCTTTACTAGCCTGCGTAGCAGCAACATACTCTGCTTCTGTTGTTAAAAGTGCAACAACACTTTGGATTTTTGAAACCCAACTGATAGTTCTTCCACCTATAATAAATACATATCCTGTAGTGCTCCTTCTGTTATCTCTGTCACCTGCCATGTCTGCATCAACATATCCCTGTAGAGAAATGTTTGAGCCACCAAAGCATAATGCTCGATTTGTGGTCCCTTTCAAATATCTGAGAATCCATTTTACTACCATGCAATGTTCCTTTCCTGGATTGTTCATGTACCTGCTTACAACTCCCACTACATATGCAATATCAGGCCCTATGCAGACCATTGCATACATTAAGCTTCCAACTGCTGATGCATATGGAACTTTAGACATATAATCCATGTCTTCTTGGGTCTTTGGGCACATTTCCTTACTAAGTTTGAAATGGCTAGCAAAAGGTGTACTAACTGGTTTTGCATTTTGCATATTAAATCTTTTCAACACCTTTTGTATGTACGCATTCTGAGACAATGTTAATTTGCAATTTTTCCTGTCTCTAGTGATTCTCATACCAAGGATTTGTTTTGCAACTCCCAAATCCTTCATTGCAAATGAATTTTCCAATTTTCTTTTGAGCACATTTATTTCCTGCATGTTAGACCCTGCAACAATCATGTCATCTACATACAATAACAATATAATATAGTTTCCATCATTTTTCTTTTTCAGATAAACACAATGATCAGAGTGACATCTAGTATAACCTTGTTCAGACATAAACTTGTCAAATTTTAGATACCATTACCTTGGGGCCTGTTTTAAGCCATAAAAGCTCTTCTTCAACCTACACACTAGTTTCTCCTTCCCTTTCACCTCATATCCTTATGGCTACTGCATATATATCTCTTCCTCCAAATCCCCATGGAGAAAGGTTGTCTTTACATCTAACTGCTCAAGATGCAAATCTTCAACTGCTACTAGACTTAAAATAGTTCTGATTGAAGTCATTTTAACAACAGGAGAAAATATTTCATCAAAATCAATACCTTTCTTCTGTGCAAACCCCTTCACCACAAGTCTAGCTTTGTACCTTTGTTTTCCTCCATCTTCTTCCTTCAACCTGTAAACCCATTTATTCTTCAATGTAGTTTTTCCTGCAGGCAACCTGACTAAATCCCAAGTCTGGTTATGCATTAAGGAGTCCATCGCTTCTTCCATGGCTACCTCCAACTTCTTCCTGCTTTCAACCTGCATTGCTTCTTCATAACATTCGGGTTCACCGGAATCAGTCAACAATAAATAATATAATGAAGGAGAGTATCGTTCAGGGGGTCTACTTATCCTGGTAGATCTTCTACCACCGCTTTCAGGTGTTTGGGGTGCCTGCTGCTGTTGTGGTTGTTGATTATTATTATTTTCAGGCACCTTTACTTTTTCAGTGATTTCATCAAGAACTGTGTATTCCTTGTTTTCTTCTTCCCGTTTCTTTTCCTGCAACTGATTCTTATACAAGACCTTTTCATTGAATATTACATCTCTGCTCCTATTGATTTTGTGATTTTCATAATCATATAAGCGATAACCAAAATCATTAACACCATATCCAATAAAGGTACATTTCTTTGACTTTGCTTCAAGCTTTGTTCTATTTTCTTTATCAATATGGACAAAGGCTTCACAACCAAAAGGATTTAAAATAGAGTAGTTTACCTTTTTACCTGTCCATGCTTCCCCTGGAACACCACCATCCAAGGAACTTGAAGGCCCTCTGTTTATTAGATAAACAGCAGTATCTACAGCATCTGCCCAAAACTGTAAAGGCAATCCTGCATGCAATCTCATGCACCTTGCACGCTCCATGATTGTCCTGTTCATCCTTTCTGACACACCATTTTCTTGTGGTGTTCTTGGAACTGTCTTCTCTCTGCGAATTCCATGCTCTGAACAGTACCTATCAAACTCTTTCCTGCAATATTCACCTCCATTGTCTGATTTCAATTTCTTTCCTGTCTCAATCTCAACCAAAGCTTTCCATTTCTTGAAAGTATCAAATACATCAGATTTATTCTTAATACAATTAATCCAAGTTTTTCTAGTTGCATCATCAATAAAAGTAACATAATAACGAGAGCCACCGAGAGATGATACCTGAGCAGGTCCCCATACATCTGTATGCACAAGCTCCAATTTTTTCATTCTTCTTTTCTTTCCCAACTCTGAGAAATCTGACTCTCTCCTGTTTTCCATAAATGCAATTCTCACAGAAGTCCAAATCAACATTCTTCAAACCCGGCCACAAATTCCTTGAGTGAAGAATCTTCATTCCTTTTTCACTCATGTGTCCAAGCCTATGATCCCATAGTGCTGCATCTGCTCCTTTGGAAGTTAAAGCATCAACAGAGTTAGAAATACTGCATAAATACAATGTACCAACCTTTTTGCCTTTTGCTATTACCAGGGCTCCTTTGGTGACCTTCAAAGCTTTATCTGTGAAAGTCGTCACACAACCTTCCCTACATAACTCCCCTGTTGAAATCCGATTTTTCTTTAGATCTGGAACATGCCTTACCTCCTTTAGTAGCCATTGGGTTCCATTCTGCTGTTTTACAAGAACCTTACCCATTCCAACAATTTTACAGGGTTTATCATCACCCAAACGAACTTTTCCAAAATCTCCTTGAACATAGTCATGAAAGTATTTCTTATCAGTTGTGGCATGGAATGAGGCCCCTGAATCTACCACTCAGGAATCAGTAATATTTTCGAAAGAAAGGATCAAAGAATCTTGTAACGCCTCACCTGTCACATTTGCTTCATGATTGTTTTCTTGTTGTGAATCTCCTTCTTTTCCCTTTCGAGATATACAGTCTTTCTTTAGGTGTCCTTCTTTCCGCATTTCCAGCACACTATCCCCGATCTGGACTTGGATCTGCCTTTCCTTGATTTACTGCGATATCCTGATCTCTTTCCTCTTTCCATTTTTCTTCCTCTAGACTCTGCACTCAAAGCATTTCCCGATGTCTCACCGGAGCTTTTCCGTCGCATTTCCTCGCTAAGGATAGCACCGACAACATCATCAAACTTTAAAGTACTAGATCCAGAAACGGAGTTACTAATGGCCATTAACAAACCATTCCAACTTTCTGGTAATGAGCACAAGAATAATAGAGCTCTAACTTCATCATCAAAGTTTACCCCTACAGAACATAACTGACTTGTAACAGTATTAAAATCATTTAAATGGTCTGCAATAGATCCACCTTCCAACATCTTCAACTTAAATAACCGTTTCATAAGAAATACCTTGTTTGAGGACGAGGGTTTTTCATATAGTTTCTCCAACACCTTAATCAAACCCTCTGTTATTGTTTCCTTCGAAATGTTGAAGGAAACTGATGCTACGAGGCACAACCATACTATTCCGAGTGCCTTTCTATCGAGAAGGTTCCATTCTTCATCTATCATACCCGTCGACATCTTTGTTTTTTCGCCCAATGGTACGTACAGATCTTTCTGATACAGATAATCTCCATCTACATCTTCCACAGTGAGAAGTTTTGGCTGTTAAATTTCTTGACCATAAACTTACCATCTTTCACCATTGCTCCCACTCGAATGAGTAACCCTTCTTTCCTACGAGTTTATCAGCCAAATAGACCTTCGACTCGGATACCATTTGTTAGAAAATTATATATTATGGAGCAATAGAACACATAAAATATTGCAGAAATATAAACACAGAAAAACGCATAAAACAAGAGAGACACAGATATACATGGTTCACCCAGTATGGGCTACGTCCACACTGAACAGCCAGTCCTTCTTTTCTATTATCTAGCAAAATGAAGAGACACAATCTACAGCAGATCCGCTGTAATATCCTCTGTTTTCTCTCACAGTCTCACCTCTCTATTTCTCGCTTGGAGAATGCACATCTATTACACAGACTCAATACAATGCCCTCATATAAAGAGAGGGGTTTCCTTCTAGGGAAAAAGCCCTAAACTAAACATAAGTTCTACCGTCAGATCATTCGCCTAATGAACGGCCCAGATTGACTAGAAATTACTATACTTTTGCAAGGCAATTTTACATCTATTTTTAGCTTCCGGGGTGTTGGCCCTGAAACCCCGTTGGGGGATTGTTGGCCCCCGGACCCCGCAGCCGGGGGGGATTGGCCCCCTCGAACTCTCGCAGGGGGGGACCACCCCCCCGACGTGGAGGGGTGTACAAACTTCCTGCGGTATATATCCGACTGAAACAAAGACCTCAAAACAATCATGCTCCATACTCAACAGCGTAATCATCCCAATATAGTAGGTAAAACAAATATTAGACTAATAATAAAGAAACTTATTAACCTATGAAATACAAGAATTTTATATAGATGCCATGCCATAGATTTTTTGATTTGTTTCCCATTGAGTGATTATGATGATAAAAAAGGAGTTAAATAGGTTGAAAAATGGTGTCAAAAATAAGAAATTATGAGGCTCAACATTCCCCCACACGGAGTTCATTGCATGTTCTCATGAAAAAATTCAAAACTGATAATATTTCTCTATCACTTCACTCCTTCAGAAGCTTGAGCTAAAACATCCTAGTTTGTTTTCTTTACCTTCTTCTTAGCAATTCCCATCCTAGGCTTCTTCATCAAAATTTTGCATTACAAACTTATGACCTTTCTCTTGACAAACTTGTTCTTCTCCTTTAACGTTTTATTATTTTCATACCATAAGCCTAGATGCAACAAAATGTTATCATTTTTGGTTCTTTGAATTTCATTTTACACCTTTAATGTCTCATTTTCCTATTTTTCTATTTTAGATGTTTTTTCAGTGTCTCTAATTCAAAAATTTCTTGGTTCAAAGTATTCACAATTAGAGGTTCTTGTGGACTGATAGATTAAATTTATTTTCCTTGAATTGAAGAAGAAGATAGCTTTTATGTAACATTTTTCTCTAGAGACTCAATATGATCATATATCACATGTTGTACTGGATCAATCTCTGGTATTCTTCTCACTGGATTATCAATTGGTGATGACATTGGTGATAAAGCTGGTGATGGAACCTCTGATTCCTCTTCCTCTTCCATATTAACAAACTTTGTGAATTTTTGAGATGAATCCTTTACCATTTTCTTAAGTCTTGCGCTTCTCCTTATGGTAGATGAGAGAGGAGTTTGTTTTTTGAGTTTTCTTCTATTCTGTAGTGGCCTTCTTTGTTTCCTTTGTTTACTCTTTGGGTGTATCTTCTTCTTTTTTCACTGACTTTCTTTCTTCTAACAATTTTCTTCTTTATATTTTCTAAAACATTTGCAAGCGGAAGTTCATTTTTTGAATGCTTCTCTGGTTGAGGTGAGTTATTAGTAGGATTTTCAAACAATTTTCTTTTTCTTCTCCTCATCTTATTGTTACTTGGTTCTCCTTCCTCAACTTGTTTAAAATGATTTCTAATTAATAGGTTCTTTGACTTATCGGCTAGACTCTTAAGATGGGCTTCAATAATCATATTTACAAGGCCATGATGGTATAGAGTGTTTTCAATGGAATGAATTTTTCTTTGTTTATTCCCAAACATCTTCCTCAAGCTATCAAGTAGACAATAGGATAAATTGATTTGATCTCCTTCAAGAAAGTGCATCATTAAATGAACATGGTAGCAAAACATGTTACGAAATCTACCCTTTCAAGTAATGAATTTCTAAATAACTAATAGTAAATTCCTCTAGTTACACTTTAGAGTTGTTCTCATAATACCCTTTTTAAAAATAGTATATTCATACATGGATTCCTTAAAAATTCCTTCCATTAATTCCCTTCAATACCCCTATTTTTGAACCACCTTTCAGCAATTCTCGGTAGTCCAGTCACCTCGGCCATGAAGGACTCTATTACGACAATTTTGATGTCCCCAATTTATGCTTTAGTTCAATCAAAGGATCGAGAAAGATATTTGGTTACCTCTATCACAACCATCATTTTTTACTATAAAATGTAGCCATTGCACTTGTTGCAGCAATTGCTTGACCTGCGGGTAGCCTTCCATAAATTTCTTTATGTTCGGCTCTACTCTGATAGTGACTCCCATGTTAGCAAAGTTTCGCTTCATAATTCATTCTTTGACAGGCTTTTAGAATGGTATTAGGTTCAAAAATATTAGGATCGATAGGAGAGTGAAATGGACAATGGAGATGAGTGAAACGACTTATGGAAATGAGTGAAATAGATTTTGAGAAACATCGTATAATGGATATGAGTGAGCGCAATTATCAATGAAGAAGAGTTTCTAAAATGAAGTGTTTACGTGATGATGAATGGGAAATGGGATTTTCAGGTTAAATTCATTGATATGAAATGATATTATAACTCAGTCTGAATTTAGAACAATAACCATTATTTTGAATGGAGGTACAACGTCTATATTATTTCATAATGTAATTTTTTTACCTTTATTATTAAATCCAATATTTGCATACCTTCAAACTTGTGATTCTAATACTTTATTGTTCTTGTAATGTTTTCCTTAGGCGCTTCCACTATGGACATGATCATTTCCTTTTGCTAAAATCTTAAATCATTTCAGTCGGTGATTCTTGTCAATATTAGATATAGAATTTTATCAAAGTTGCAGATTCTCAGCAATTTTGTAGCTACTTATTCTGAAAAGAAAACGAGGGACATAAAGAAAATGGGAAATATAATAGGATTGAAAAATAAAATTTAGGGTGCCAAAATTACTTGGTTTTCGTCATATATTTTCTATATAAACATGCCAATAGAGTTGATTTTCATGTTGATACAATTTTTTTATTTTTTTCGTTTCTTTTATTATTTTTTAAGAAAACAAAAATATTTACAAATAAAGTTCGAGAGGAAGGAAAATCCTTGATAATCATTTTCAAATCAATATTGTCTTAGAGGTTTTTAACAAATTCATCCTTTGCCAATGGATTGTGATAAATTTTCAATCGATGACCATTTACAAGGAAGGTACTCTTTCTTCATCAATGGTTCTAATCCCGACTGCCCCGTTATCAAAGATAGTTTCAATCTTATCAAGCCCAAGCCAATGAGTTTGAAACTTTCCTTAAAAATATTTAAACTTTGAGTCAAATCTAATGCCCAATATCATGGCTGAAATTTTCTTTCCTTTATGTACCTGTCATGCCACTTGGATGTTTGTTGTTGAAATATGTGGGTTCTTTGAATAACATCTTGTCCTATCTCGTCTAGTTCATTCAACTGCTCCATTCTTTATTTCTATGCTTCAGATAGATCAAGACCTAATTTAACTTTTGTCTTGAAGGTCTTTATCTGGAAGTCAATAGGGGATAAGACTTGCTTCCCATAAACAATTTCATAGGGAGTATGCCTTATAGTGTTTCTCCATGTGGTATGGTATGCCGATAAAGCTTCTGGAAGCTTTTCCACCTAACCTCTTCCATGCAAATGCACAATCTTGGTAAGAATTGTTTCAATTACTTTATTGGTGGATTCCACTTTCCCATCATCCTGTGGACGATATGGAGTGGACTTCCGATGTTTGATTTTATATTCGTCCATTATCTTTTGTACCAACTTGGATGTAAATTGAGTTCCTTGATCTGAAACAATCTCCCATGGGACACTAAAATGAGTGAAAATATCCTCGAAAACAAATGAAACTACAACATTTTCACTAGAAAAAGAAAGTGCTATAACTTCTACCCATTCTATAACATAATTAGTGCAAACAAGAATGTACCTTTTTGTCTGAATGGTCGATTAATTGGAACAACAAAATCTAGAGCCCAATTCTCAAAAGGTTCAATGAGTACTTGAGGTTGTTGAGCCATTTCATTGAAGGAACATGTTTCCCCATTCTCTTACAACTATCACATGTCTTTACATATTCTTTTGCATCCTTAAAAGGGAAGGTCAATAATATCCTAAGAGAATACCTTTGTGAGAAGTTCCTTTCTAAGAGAAGTGTCCTCCACATGGCTTATCATGACAAGCTTTTAGTATTTCTAGTACTTTATCTTCTCTGACACATCTTTGAATAAACTGATCTAGTCCTATTTTATACAATTCCTCATTTATCCATGAGTAAGATTCCATAATTTGAATTACCATTCATTTCTCTCGAGGAGATAAATACAATGGTAACTTCCCTATAGCCAAATAATTAGCAATATCTACAAATCAAGGAGATTCAATAGATACTACAAAAAGATATTCATCAAGAAAATTATCTTTTACAGGTACATCATTATTATCATTTTTAATCCTAGATAGAAATTCAACAACTCTATTCCATTTCCTAGGTCGATCCAAAATAGTAATATTGAATTCTTGTAACAACAATAACCATCATGTAATTATTCCATTAGTACTTGGTTTATTCATTAAGTACCTAATTGTAGAATGATCTATATGTACAAAGCTTTCATAGACAATGATATAATGTCTAAATTTTTTGATGCCATGGAAAACAACTAAAACTCATTTTCTGTTACAGTATAGCTTAACTCTGCAAGAGTCAAATTTTTACTCGTATAGTAAATAAAATAAGGATTTAAATATTTTTTTCCTAGTACAATTCCTAATGTTGTATCTGAAGGATCTATTTAAATGTGAAAACATAATTTCCAATTTGGTCCTCTTAAAATGTGTGCTTTAGAAATATTTAAAAGCTTTTTGGCAATCAAAACTCCTATTGAATTCACAATCTTTTGTGAGAAATTTGAAAAGTGGAGATGCATTTTTTGTAAAGTTTTCTATGAATCTTCCATAGTAACCAGTAAAACGAAGAAGACTTCTAACATTTGGTTGACAAGTTGGAATTAAAAATTTAGAAATAACTTCTACTTTACATGTGTCCACTTTAGTTCCATTTCCTGAAATATGGAGTCCTAAAACAATCCCCTCAGTAAACATTATAAAACATTTTTCATGGCTTAATGAAAGGTTTTCTTCCATCCATATAATGATAACCTTTTCTAAAAATTTAAGAGCTTCTTCAAAAGAATTTCCATAAATCGTAAAATCATCCATGTAAAATTCCACGCAATCATGAATTATATCAAAAAGATTTCCTAAAACTACCCTTTGGAATGTGGGAGGTGCATTACACAATCCAAGAGGAAGCACTCGGTAGGAATATAATCCCAATGGATAGGTAAAAGTCGTTTTATACTAATCTTATAGAGCTACCCGGATCTAGTTATATCCACTAAAACCATCTAGAAATGACAAATATTTCTTTCCTGCCAATGTGTCTAAAACATGATCTATGAAAGGAAGTGGAAAATGATATTTTCAACATAGCTTTATTTACTTTCCTATAGTAAATGCATGCTCTCCATTTTCCATTATTTTTATGAACAATTACCAATGGTCAAGCCCACTAGCTATTTGATATTGGATAAATGAAATTTACATTTAACAGATTTTGCAATTCCTCTTTAACAATTTCTCTCAAATTTCATTCATTCTTCGCTAAGGCTGTTGGATTGGTTTAGCATTTTCTTCAATGTAAATATGATGTATAAAACTATTCAGATAAATTCCATTCATGTTAGTATATTCCCATGCATAAGCAGATGAATGCTTTTGTAACATTTTTATTAAATCTTTATTTTGAAATTCTTACAGATTATTATTGATATTCATTGTTTTTTCTGAGAAGATTTCTATTGAATAACTACCAATTTTTTCCATAGAATGTAAAGATAATTCACGAGATGATAAATATTCAATATTGCATCGTTTTTGAAAAATTTGATTAGATTTACAATATGAATAAGACTCATTATTTTCCATTAAATTCAAAATATGATCTTCTTCATCTATTTGTGAAGTAAGAAAGACTGGTCATATATCAATATCATCATCTATCCATTCTTCACTTTCTACTTCTATTGTTATTTTTGCAGGAGGATATAATATGAATTTTTTTTGTTGAACTTCCATCAGAAAGAAAAATATCACTAGATCTACAACTTACAAAAGCATCAACTCTAGCTAACCATGGTCTTCCTAGAATCAATGGATTTCCTCCTAAGTTACTTTTGGGTGTTAAAACCATAAAATCAATAGGATACTCCCAGTAATATAAGGATACAAATATGTCTTATAATACGCCATCATGTCTAATAATAGGTGTGTCTGCTAATTGAAATAATGTAGGTGTGTATTGAAGATTAGGGAGTTTCAATTGATTCATAGTTTGTTTACTCATGATGTTTATTGCTCCTCCTAAATCAATCATTGTATTTCGAATTTCAATACCATTGATACTTGTTTTCACAATGGGACTTCCTAGATCAAGGTATTTCTAAATTTTTCTTTTTCCCATCATGATATCTACAATTTTTCTAACTAACTGAATTATTTTGATTTCTTTTCTCTTTCTTCCTGTTCTTTTAATATTCAAATCCATAATTATCTTTGCAAAAATTGGTATTTCCTTAATGGCTTGTAGCAAAGGAAATTTTATACAAATGTTATTCATCTCATCTAACATATCATAATCAGGCAATATTTTTTTTTTTCTACCCCTTCATCAATTTTTGATCTTTCACGAAAAGGTGGTTTTGAAAGAGATACTGAAGGTTGTTCCATAATAGGAGTTGGAATGTCATCAGACTGTGTAGGGGTGACTTGTTTTTGAAGTTTTTATTTTTCATTAAGAGGATCCTCTTTTTCAGAGGCATTTTCTTTTTTAGATTCCTAAATAACAACTCTCGGAGACTTCTTTTCCAATACTCTACCAGATCTAAGTTGGACATTGTTTAGATCTAGTGGAGTTATCATGTAAGTTTGGGAATTCCATCCTTCCATATTGTAAACAGGTTGTGAAATTTTATTATTATTTGGATTTGGAAGTAGTTGAGTAGGAAATTGGTTTGGTCTTTGAGGAAATGGTAATGAAAGTTGTGGATTTGGATTCTGAGGTTAAGTTGCTTTATCATCTTGGGGAAAATATTGTGGTGGAAAAATAGGATAAGGTTGTTGATATTGAGGATATTGAAGATATTTTCCATAAGGACTTTTCCATCTTTGTACCGAGCATTGAGGCCAATATTGCCAAGGCATAGGTGTAGTCCAATTTTTTTGTGATGGTTGTGAAAATGCTTGAGTGTTATAACCCCAAGTCATATTTGGTTGTGAATTTTACTTGTCTCTTAGCAATGAAATAGAGGGGATCTATTTGATTTGCTATTATTTCTTCTTTATAAACTACTTTAAGACCTAGTATTGAAGGCCATTCCTTTGTATCATGACTTTTTTCACATAGAACATAGGTTTCTACACTTTTTAAATAAATAGGAAATTCTCTTAGAGCATGTCCCTTTCTACACTTGGGACAAAAGATTGACAATGCAACATTTTTTTTATTTTGCTTGTTTTTCACTTAAAGGGTTTATATTTGTTCACTAAGACTTCCCAAAATGTTTGTTTTAAAGTTGTCAATAAATTTTCCTAATTGAACCCTTCTTACAGTTGCAACTACGGATTTATTAGTTTTAGACATGAGAGGATCTCTTGGATTTTTCCTAGTTCTTGCCTTACCTCTTGAAATGTGTATGCACAATTCACAAATGTCTTCAAAAGATAACTGGTAAATATCTCCCTTACCCAACAAATTGAGGAGATCAATCCATTCATCTTTGATGGATTTTAATAAGAGAGATTTGTAATGTTCAAAAATAGAAATCTACAAAGGTAACATAGACATGCAATAATTACAACACAAAAATTTACTCAGTAAACACATGTAAACAAAATTTTGCCTGCAACACCAAATTGGCCAATTTTATTAATTATAACTACTGGAGTACAATATGAGGTGGAAGTAGTGCACCTAGGCTTTCACAAGGCAAGCTATAGGCCTTAGGTGGACGATAAAATAGTGTATAGCTGTTGTAATCTTTGTTGCCTCCAAAATACTGCGTTGTCCCTTGAAAACTACTCTTCTAGCTGACTTCAAGCTTTTATTTACCCCAAAAAAACAACCCAAAACATTCTATAACTTTGGGGATTTACTCCTCTCAAAAAACCTTGAAAAACCCAGAAAGGGTTTTGTCTAGTTTTGAATTGCCAATTTCGACCCCTTGGGGGTTGGCCCTCCTCCAACAACGGATTTACCTCCACAAAACAACCCAATTTTTTTTGTAAATTTGGGGCTTTACTTCTCTCCAAACACCCAGCAAAACCCAAAAAGGGGTCTACATGGTTTTGACTTGGCAATTTCAATGGCTTTGGAATTGGCCCTCCTCCAATGCTAGTGCTCATTGCGTGCATCTAAAACTGTTGTAACTTGCTACTATAAGAATGAAAACCACCCAAAACTAGTCTCCCAATAATATATTCACAACCAAGCTCCAAAATTCACTTGTTAAACCTAAAAGAAAGATGTGCCTCTCTAGTGAGTCCTTCGTCATCTACAGTGGGGATGATGTAGTCCCTCCAACTTGCAATTTGAATTGTGTGTATGGCTGGCTCTACTGATGCAAATTCTCCTCCAAAATATGATAATTCGATGTGGAAAATGGAAGCCCTCCTAGGGTGGCACTCGAAGTCCACCGAAGAGAGGGGTGAGCTTCACTCCTTGGGAAGCTCTTGTGTTGAACAACACTCTGTAGCTTAGCTAAATAGCCAAAGCAATAATGAAATTCTTCAAATGATCAAAAAGCCCCAAATTCTACTCACTTATTTATATTTATTATTGCTCCCTTAGGCCCCACATGAGTCCCATCAAATATTTCGATCCCCCACTTAGGAAAATCAAGTTGTGTCCAAGGGGTGTGTATTTTGGGTTGGTGAGTAGCCCCCACAATCCAATAAAAGGCACATTGACCCCCTTTCTCCTAAGTTCTTCCATCAAAGATTTATTAAGCTAGAAGTAACAAAATTGCCAAAAATGGTTTCTCCTCACCTTAGGAAAACAATTAGGAAGAGACATTACAGTCATCCCCTCCCAGATCTTGCTTGTCCCCAAGCAACTGCAAAACTGGGTGTTGCAAGATTTCTTCACTCTCCCATGTGGCATCCTAGGACTAAACTATATCACTCTCTTCCATGACTCCGCTCATCATGAAACAAAGTGATCTATCAACCAACTGAATCCCCAAATCCCATAGCCAGACCTGTCGTGACATAACTCTAATGGCTATTAGAATCAATTTGTGCCTCCTTTCTAGTCCCTACATGCAATCAATATGTATTCTCAATATATCATGAACTAATTTGATGCATGCTAAAATTCATTGAGCCTGACACTGCATAGTACTGATGACTGTTAGAAACCACATGTGCCAAATAGATATCCCTTGAATGCAACCAATAAAAGGGTTTCTGATACTCACAATAGACTTAGTGTATGTGGATACATCTTGCTCCTGCCAACCATCACCACTAAGTCTCCCATCCACCCACTTGATACTATGTCGATACAATGTCTAGGGCCTGAACACCCACTGGAAAGTTTCCTCAATCGCACATGGTGTCCTCTACTCATGCAAGACCCTAACATGCCCTATGGAAAGAGTGGAACATTTGTCCCCCATGACTAGATCCCCAGGTGTAGGCTCAGTGATAAGCGATATGCCACCCCTGCAAAAGATCACCTCATCTCCCGACATGTGGTTGTCAACTTGCACATAGACCCTTCTCCTACATTGTAGAATATCTATCATGCCCCTGAGGCACTGAATTTCATAGCGTCATCTCAAGAAAATCCCCAAGTCATGCTATCCACACTATGTCAAGGGTTCATCTTGTCATCTGGTCTTCCTTCTAGAACCATAAATGTTGACGGTGTTGAACCCACCAAAATTCATGGGATCTCCCCGATATGAAGTCCCAACTATAGCTCAAACCGTTTTGATTATGATTTCCAGCAATGGCTGGTAGTGTAATGCCTTAACTGCAGTAGTGCACAGAGGTAAGAAACATAACTTTGGGTAAGAGAAAATGTATGACCCTGCGAAGAGTCAAGTACGATGCTTAAAGGTTCTAACACATGGAGGGGAAAAGGAAGTGTGCCCCTTAGAAGCCTGTAATAGTACACAACTTGAAAGAAACACACGAGTGGAATGACATCATAAGCTAAAATGTGGAATAGTCCACAATTAAAGTGATGGGTTAATCCAACAACATACATTCAACAAAAATCATACAGTTTTATATAAAGTACTTCGTAAGAAAATGATACATTGCTAAAGCAACTAGAATAGTCCAACTACAATAAAAACATATCCATGAAAGTGTGTTTCCTTTGTTATTATTATTATAAGTGAAAGTTCCATCCATACATACACCGTTGATGACCACTAGCCCCAATAGTGGAACATTACAGTCAAGAACACTTGCTCCTCCAAAGCAGTATACTCACTCTACACTGTGGAGAATCCAAGGCTCATCACAATACTCCCAAGCCTTTCCTAAGCCTAAGTGTAGCCAAAATCTTGGCTCCCAAAATCATGTTCTATGAGTTATGAGGTTCTATTTATAACAAAGGGTGAGGCAACCCTTGATATTCCCCTTTGTGACACTTTGACTACCCTTAGGACTCTTCAAATTATTTACAAATAATTCATTACAACACATGTCGACCTTTCACATTCCACTATTGACACTTGGAATTTCACTTACAACATATTTACAAATAATATTAGATTTTCCACATGTACCCATGTAAGACAAAATAAGCTAGAGAAAGCCTAACAATGCAAAACACTCTGAATCCAAATTTTAGGGAGAGACAAACTTGAAAATCTCCACTTGGTGTTTCTCAGTAACATATTGATTCCAAGCTTGCTACTGTGTGATGATATTGTGTGATCCAAACCCTGACATGTTTCTCTCATATTGTTGATTTTGAAGCCCCGACGAGCATTATAGATGACTTGTCAAAATATAAGTTCAATGGCAATAATGGGACACCCTTGTTGAGGCACACAATTACCTTTGCTACCTTCTGTGACAGGCATGATGTCCCCTTGGATGACATTTCTTGTGGGTTGTTCACTTTCACATTTGAAGGGCGCGCAAAATAATGGTGCCACACATGGCCCATGACCTCTATACACTATTTTGATCATATGTTTGGAGAATTATGTCATGCATTCATTCTCTATGACCGTAAGGAAATTAATAAAAAAAATTACGAAAGTCACTGGATGAATATCTTCAAAATTTTCACAATCATTTTCTTCACTACTATTTTAATTTCCTTAAGATGAATTTGACTGGGAATTTTTCGATGAAAGATTTCAATATTTTTTTCACATTTATGAGAATCCACATGAGTTAGAATCTTTCAAACCTCTCTCAACCTACCTCAGTGTTAAAGCTTCTAAATCTGAGACAGACAAGGTTGTTGTCCCAAGTGACCCTCCATCCCCATCTCATCAAACAATTCTAGCTCCGTAGGTCGAGGTGGGAGAAGTTGAGTGTAATAACCCTGGTGAAGATTCCATATAATGCAAGTAAATAGAGCTAAAATAATAACCACAGATGATGGGACTCTTATTCCAAGCTAAATGTTGGGAAAAATTCTAGTAATGGGGATCACTTGTGATTATTTATGGCTAAGGAAATTGGCAAAGGAAATGGCTAAGGCTTTGGAAAGGAAACCTTGAATTTTTGGTACATTTATTTATGAAAATAATGGAAATCAGGAGAAAAGGGAGGTGAAAGGTCACATCGTGCATGTGAGGAGGAAAATTAAGGAAAATAATGGAAAATGAAGAAAATAGAGGCCTCATTCATAAAAAGGCTTATGAGGATCAATTGCTAACCATTTTCTAATTCACAGTTGGAGCAAGAAGGCAAAGGAAGAACAAGAAAGTCCAAGAAGGCATAAGGATTAATAGCTACATCATATTTACTTGTAGGTAACTAGTTGCAAGTATGTTTCCTTCACTTGTTTCAACATGCATGGCACATACTTGTGGTTTCTTGGTTGTGACCTATCATTGGAATGGAGGATTTCTTGGATTAACAGTGGACTTCCTAGCCTTTCCATTTCCTAGATAGACATAGTGAATGTGGGTTTACTTTCATTGTTTGCTTTTGGTTGGGTCTCATGTTTCCTTCGATTGGGTTGAGTTATTAGTTCTTGGAAGCCCTGTAACAACTTGAGTTTACTTACTAGTCATCGAATCCTTCATTGGAGAAATGTTCTGGAATCCCTTGGTGGGTTGAGTTACTAGTCCTAGGAACCTTGGTTAGAAAAATGCTCAGGAAGCCTGATGACAACTGTGGGTTGAGTTACTAGTGCTGGAAGCCTTGGTTGGAACAAATGCTCTGGAAGCCCTAGAAGGCTTAAATGGAGACCAATTTTATCATGGTTTTGTGATGTCTATATGTTAGGTGGAATCATTGTTTGATGGGTTGAGGTGGATGGCCACTCGAAGCCCTCGATGAGTTTTGATTCATGTGTTCTATGATATCCCACATTCATGCTTGGAATATGGAAGGGGGGTGAATGGTTAAAGCGAGATTTGGCTCAGCCATTCTACGGTCAGGTGGAACATGGAAGTCCCATCCAACGTTTGGATTTTGCATCATTAATGAAATTTTATTTCTACTTGTATTTATATGAGAATTTTGATGGATTATATGTGGTCTATATGATTGTACTTTCATAAGTATATTTGCCTCTATTATGCTAGTTATGTATGTGCTTTATGACAATAGCCATGTGTGGTTCTCATCATTTTTTTACTGGTAATTAAATGATCAATGTATCTATGACCTAATTGACGGAATGGAAGTTGATGTGTTGAGGCATCAATGGTTCTTGGGAATTCGTAGCTAACTATGAGAACCTTATGATTAGAGTTGTTAATTACACATTTGTAATATGTTTGATGAAATGCCTGCCATGGCTAGTAGGGGTATAGGCAAGGTCTTGAACAAGTATTTTTCTTAGTAATGTCATTCCCATGTTATTTTACTAATATGAAGAGATTGATTTTTTCTTAGCAGTGACCTAGGTTTTGAGCCTAAAAAGGTGGCCAAAATCCCAAAGTCGCTGGCATAGCATTCATAGTTTTGGTATTTGGTCACTGACAAGCAAGCTTGTGAGAGTGACTTTGGGTTTCTGGTCACCCTCATAGCTATAGCATGGGAGCGACTAAGGCCAAGGTAAGGTGTCTAAAGTATTGGATTGGTTCTCGAAGGTCTTCTAGCTAATAATTAAGGTCTGTATGGTGTACTTCCATCAGCTCCACTTCCTTAACATGACTTAGGAGGTCGAATCATATCATAGTGGCCTCTCATTGCATGTTTACCCCAGCTGGTTAGTTGCTTTCATAGATGTGGGAGGAGAGTGCTACAGAGTGGTATCAAAACATGGTTCACCCCTTAGACTAGATGGGCTATATGTTGGTCATGCATGCATGTAAGTTGAATCTGTGTCTCCCAGACTTGCATTCCATGTGCTTGCTACATTTGCATGATGTTTTCCATGGTTGTAGTGATTTCATCATATGAAACTTGAGTTTTTTGTGGTGGAATGCAACATCGTGACTATATGACTGGTTACATGTCGATTTATTTCACTTACATATATCATTGTAATATTTTGATTGCAAACTTTCTTATTGGTTACATTTTTGTATGCTTTGTTGCATGTATCATTCTGGTAGGTTTGGTTTCAAGTATCTTTCACTCATGCTTGATCATACATGTTTATGCATATTTGTGGATGGCTATGCATCACTTATGCATGTTAATGGTTGCATGTGGTCAAGTGTATAGTAACATAATGATGGTGGTTGGCATGCATGAGGTCGTGGCGTGTGTTGTTGTTGAGGTCATGCATTGATGACTAGACCTTAGTTAGAATAGTGTTTGCATGGTCATATGCTTATGTTTATGTTTCTATATATTGTCATGATTATGTTATACATTTATCATGCGGCTTTGTTCATATTGTAGACAAGGTATCCTCCCTGTGATATACTCAGGTACATTGGTTTATTTCCATTTGGTTTAACTGACATGATACAACTTGAGGGAAGAAATATAAAGTTGCTAGCAAGATGGTTGACTACAAAGACTCTCCCTATGAATCTGAAGAGCAGTATGGTGTTGGGAACCCTTCTAATTTGGCAGTTACAGTGAGAATGTTAAAGGAATAGATGAGTTGTAAGATAGATAATGACAGAATAATACAGGCATAGGAGAAACAAGCAGAGGTAATTGTAGTAATACTTCAGAGTTTGTCAAATTTGCACCAACAGGGACCATGTCAGGTCAGTTATGAGCGGGATTATAGAAATAATGGGGTATATGGTATTTTTTCCCATGGCAGTCACAAGTTAGATAGAGATGATAGAATTAGAGATGGTAGATTCGTGGACACTCCAGATAGGAGAGGGGATAGACACAGGTATTATTCTAGTTCTAATTTAGATAGACGTCATGATCGTCATCATTATCATCCTTACAAGAGGAGTGATAGGGGATATTTCCTAGATGAGCTTAATAAAGTGAAGCCACCAAAATTTGGTGGAGAGATGAAGAAACTATAGGATGCAGAGGCATGGTTTCTTGGCATGTGTAAATTCATCAGGTTGCATGACTCTTCAAAGAACATGAAAGCTAGAGCGGCTATATTTAGTCTCAAAGGTAAAGAAGACATTTGGTGGGAAGATGTAAAGAATGTCAGATGCATTCATGAGGAGGGTTTTACTTTGAGTGAGTTCTAGTTACTATTCAAGAAGAAGTACTTGCTAGAGAGATACTTTGATGACATGGAAAAATAATTTTATGAGCTAAAGATGGGATCTATGGTAGTTGGTGAGTACATTAGTAGTTTCTTTGAGCTACTAAGGTATGTTCCTTATCTCATAGAGGAAAATTCAAATATTTAGAGGTTCAATAGTGGGTTATGAGCCTAGATCATTGGTGGAGGTCATTTAGAAGTTAAGGCATTGCTATGAACACTCGAAGCGTAGAACTGAGACTAAGCTAGACTTGAGAGGTAATGCAAAGAACAAAAACAAATGGGACAAAAAGAGAGAAAGAATTTGGGATACAGGTAAAAAGGAGAATGTCAGATCACCTAAGAAGTTCAATGCATCAGATAGAGGAAATGGATTCCGATCGTGAGAAGAGAACAAGGAGATAGGCTAGAAGCCTATAGAGTGTTGGATGTGTGGCAAGGATCATCATAGGAGAGATTTATCATAGCATTAGGGTGGTATACCTTAGATATACAGTGTGCAGGAGACACATACTATTGGGGATGTTGGTTAGAGTATTATGCATATCTATGTAGCCTTGCATAACAAACAGGCACAACAACGGGCATCTATTATTGAGATGAATGGTAAGCTTTGTGATCAAGTTATTTCTATTTTGTTTGACCCTGGATCTAATTATAGCTATGTTAGTCCTGACTTGGTGGATAAGTGTGGTTTGAGTAAGGAATTTCATGTAGAGTCTTAGTTAGTGTAGTTGGCTACAGGTACAAAGAAGAAAGTTCATAATTAGGTAAGAACTTGGGCATTTTACTTGAATGTTATGTCTACCGCAACACATCTAAATGTATTACTATTGGGATCGTACACTATGTTGTTGGGCATGGATTAGTTTTATATTCATAGAACCAAGGGAGACTACAATGATAAATCTATTGAGTGTGTTGATGAAAATGGGGAACCAAGAGTCCTATAGGGTAAGAAAAAAGATACATTATTTAGGATGGTGATAGTTATGCAAGAAAAGTGTAGTCTCATGAAAGGGTGTAAGTTATTCATGGTACACATTTCTAGTGATAAGGGTAAGGAAGTTCAAGATATAGATGTTTTGGTAAGGTAACAGTTTTATAGCAGTTCAAGGATGTATTTCTTGAGGATATTACAAAATTTCCACCTCACAGGAAGGTATAATTTTCTATTGGGTTAGTGCCACGGTCAGCTCCAATGTCAAAACCACCTTACAGGATGAACACACCTAAGTTGGTTGAGTTAATGTTGTATTTGAAGGAAATGTTGGACAAGGGATACATTAGGCCAAGTATATCACCTTGAGGAGCATTGGTATTATTTGTGAGGAAGAAATATGGTACCCTTAGATTATGCATTGATTACAGGAAGTTGAACAAAGTGACCATCAAGAAGAGGTACCCTTTGTCGAGGATTGATGACTTGTTCAATCTGCTGAAGGGAGTAGCAGTGTTCTCAAAGATTGATTTGAGATTCGGATACCATTAGGTATGCATCAAAGAGGAGGACATTTACAAGACTGTGTTTAGGACTAGGTATGGGCATTATGAGTTCATTGTTGTTCCATTTGGCTTGACTAATTCTCCATCTATGTTTATGTGTTTGATGAATATTGTGTTGCATCCATATTTGGATAAGTTTTTTATTGTGTCCATTGATGATCTACGGTTATATTCTAAAAACGAGGAATAAAATGTCAAGCATTTAGTAGTAGTGTTGAGGTTGTTGAGAGAGAATCAGTTGTATGTTAAGCTTAGCAATTTTAGTTTATTTCAAACTGAGGCACATTACTTGGGGCATGTTTTCTCCAAGGAGGGAATTGTAGTAGATCCATGGAAGATAAGGGCCATCATGGAGTCGGTAGCTCCTAAGAGTGTGGATGAGGTGAGATCTTTCATGGCTTTGGCAGGCTGCTATAAGAGGTTCACCAGGAACGTCTTGTAGATTTCTTATCCTATCACATCACTATAAAGGAAAGGTAAGAAGTTTGAATGAACTGAGGAGTAAGGGACTAGCTTTAAGCAACTTAAGTAGCTGTTGACACATGCACCAGTGCTACAAATTGCATATCCAGACAAAGAGTTTGTGGTATGCATAGATGCTTGCAAGAGAGGACTTGGTGGATTCCTTATGTGGGATGGACAAGTGGTATGTTATGACTCCAAGAAACTAAACGAGCACGAGCAAAAATATGTGACACACGATTTGGAGTTAGCAATGATCATACATGCATTGAAGGTGTGGAGACATGATCTTCTGGGTAGAAGGTTTGTACTTATTAGGGATCACATTGGGTTGACGTAATTATTTGACCATCCGATTTTGAACTCTAGGGATGCTAGATGGTTGGCCGCGATCAGTGAGTTTTATTACGATATTAGGTACATCAAAGGTAAAGATAATAGTGTGGAAAATGATCTTAGTAGATGAGTGCATTAAATCGCTTAACATCTATGAGCTCCTCTGTGACAGACTTATAGGATAGGATCTTGTAGGTAGGTCAATAGGATGTCAAATATATGGATATTGCACACAGGTTACAACAGACTACAGGTACATGTGATGGTATAGGTATAGGTATAGGTATAGGTATAGGCGTAGGTGATAGTACATGTATAGGTAGTGGCACTTGTAGCAGTATAGGTGCAAGTGCATAGGATGTGTATTATTTCCTTATAGTAGATAGGTTGGTCAGGTTATGAGATAGGATATATGTACTGGATAACAGTGAGATCAAGAAGGTAATGTTGAGGGATTTTCATGTGAAACCTTATTTAGTTCACCCAGGTTATCACAAGACATTAACTGCAGTGAAGAGATTTTACTATTGGCCGAATCTGAAGAGAAATGTAGCAAAGTTTGTGGCAATATATTTTGATTGTCAGCAAGTGAAAGAAGAATGTAAGCATCCAAGTGGGCTGCTACAACTAGATTTGATTCCATATTAGAAGTGGGAAGTTATTTCCATGGAATTTATCACATGGTTCCCAAAGGTAGTGAGACAACATGATTCCATTATGGTTATTGTGGACAGGTTGACGAAGGTTGTACATTTCATTTCAATGAAGTCTACATTCTCAGCTAGCAATGTAGCATAGGTATTCATCCGAGATGTGGTTAGATTGCATGGTCTTCCAAAGAATATTGTGTTAGAAAGGGATGTGAAGTTCACTTCCAAGTTTTTGAAGGCGTTGTTTGCATGTTTTGGCATAGAGTTGGCCTTGCGTATGGATTATCATCCATAGGTAGATGGACAGATAGAGAGGATCAACATGATATTGGAGGACATTTTAAGGGTATATGTGATGCATCAGAAGCTTAAGTGGGAAGAGTATATCCCATTGGTAGAGTTTGCATATAACAACAATTATCATGAATCATTGAGGATGTGTCCTTTTGAGGCATTGTATAAGCGGAGTTGTAATGCTCCCATCAATTGGAGTAATCTGGCTAATAGGGTGTTGATTGGACTAGAGATGTTGGCAGACATGGAACAAAAAATGTTGGTTATAAAGAAGAATCTAAAGGCAACACAAGATAGGCAGAAGAGTTATCCAAATAGGAACATGTTTTTGAAGGAGTTATAGGTTGGGGAAGAGGTGTACTTTTGCATTGAACCAAAGAAGATCTCCTTGCGGATTGGATCATGTGCCAAGTTGGCACCATAGTTTTGTGAACCCTTCAGTATTATTGAGAGGATTGGGCTAGTAGCCTATCGAATTCCACTACCTCTGACAGTGAAAGTCCATTATGTTTTCCATGTATCTTTTATAAGAAGTATGTTAAGGATGTTGATCATGTGATTTCCTGGATAATTCCAATCGTAGTCTCGGTGTATATTACAGAAAAATTTGATCATGCTCCGAAATTGGGAAATAAAGCAAGTTAAGGTGCAGTGGATGCACTTTGGGTCCGATGAAGCTACATGGGAGATGGCGGATCAAATGCAGGCTATGTATCCTTCCTTGTTTTTCGTTGAGGAAAAACAATTTTGGCTTGGTGTTTAGGTGTGATTTTGGTATATGATGTGATATATGCTTTGGTATATGTTTTGATGATGTTGGTTTATGTACATATGTATATAGATGTAAATGTTGCCATGAGCTATGTTATAAACCTCCACTATGTGTTATGTTTTTATGATGTCATGTTATTATGTTTTTATGTTGGTTTTTATTTCAGCAAGGTGATCATTGTAAATACTACATCGAGCTAAGTAATAAAGCTCCAATAGTGGTATATATTTTTCTTACAGTAGTTTTGTGGTGATAGGTGTTTTTGAACACCAAGGATGGTGTTCCCCCAAGGGGGAGGGTTCTGTAATAGCCCTAGTGAAAATTCCATGTAATAAAATGAAATAAAGGCAAAATAATAACCATGAACAATGGGACACTTATTCGAAGATGAATGTTGGGCAGAATCCTTGTGATGGGGATCACCTGTGATTGTTTATGGCTAAGGAAAGTGGAAAAGGAAATGGCTAAGTCTTTGGAAAGGAAAGATGACATTTTTGGCACATTTATTTATGAAAATAACGGAAATTAGGGGAAAAGGGAGGTGAAAAGTCACAGGTTGCATGTGATGATGAAAATGAAGGAAAATAATGGATAATGAAGAAAATAGAGTCCTCATTCATAAAAACGCTTTTGAGGATCAGTTGGTAACCTTTTGTTAGTTCAGTGTTGGAGCTCTCTTTTGTTCTCTCTCTCTCTCTCATACTCTTGGAGACTTAGAGTTTTCTTTGAACACTCTTGGTGGGTGCACTAGTACAAAATGGCTAATTAATTACTAAAAAAAGGACTAAAATTTGCATATAAATGACCATTTTTTAGTCAGTGACGAGTAGTAGCTAGTTTACAGTGTCTTATAATGTGACCAACTTTTAGTCGTTTCTAGCTTAGTCATTAATTGGTTGTCTCAATTTTATCATATAGTAGTATATTTAGTCATAAATTTGGTCATTAATTTAGTCATTTATTTAGTCATTATTTTTCACAATTAATGACCAAATATACAACAAAATATATTATTATATGGACATTCGAGAAAACCAATTAATGACCAAAATGTTGATCGTGTTATAAGATACTGTAAATTAGCTACTAAAAGTCATATATATTGAAATTTTAGTCATCATTTGAAACCAATTATGACCAAATAAACATGACTAAATTTTGTTTCTGTTATAAGATACTATAAATTAGCTACTAATAGTCATATATATGCAAAATTTAGTCACCATTTTTAATCACAAATTTATCATTTTCAGTATTCATTTATCTGTTTTTTGTAGTTTCATATCTATTATATAAATGACTAATTTAGTAGTTTATATTCATTTCATTTATTTTCATTAATAGTTATTATAAATGATTAATTTAGTCGTATATTCATTTTATTTGTGTTCATCATTAATCAATATGAACTATTAATTTAATAGTTTTAGATTGATTTTATGTGTTCATTATTAATCAACATAAATTAATTAGTATGATTTTGCGACTAAACTAAAAAAAAGGCATACAATGCACTAGTTCATCTAATGTGAAAACACAAAGTTACATATATTTATTACAATACTAAATAATATCAAATACAACTATAAATAAATTCAACCATATAAATTATATTGTATGAAATTTTAAGTATTACAATATGAGTTTTCAACTTAATATTGGTTGAACTACAATTTACACATGAAATAGTGTTTCATCACTTCAAAACATGATCATTATTTTGCCAAGGCATTGTAGGTGAATTCACTAACTCTAAAGACTCGACCATTTGTTTGTATGTGTGTGTCTCATGTGGGATATTGACTTTAAGGGTATTACTAGACCATATCTCTTCTCTCTCTCTTTTTGCATTTTTCACTCCCATGTGTTCTCTTTCTTCAATTCCTTCTTCTTACCATCAATATTGAGTTCATCTTTTGAAAATGAAAGAAAATACAATGCAGAGTATAATACATGAAAGACAATGAACATTGGAATATAAACTAAAGTAGACTACAAATGATTTATATGACATATACCTCAACATTAGCAATTTCAATGCCATTTTTCTCTAGAAAATTAAGAAACCCAAACAATTTTTCTTCAATTGGGTGATAGTTTTTAGTTGGGTGATAGTGGTCACTATGCAGCTAACTAATGATCTATATAAATAAATAAATAAATGTCACCATAGAAAATAACACCTTAGGAACTTAGTATTCAACCTTCAAGAAAAGCTTAGGCACAATCATACCAACTAAGTTACATGCTAAAAATATCAGACAATAGATAACTTGTGAAAACAAACGGAAAAAAAATAAATTTAAAAAATCTCCTTATTGCTTGTCTTAAAAGAGTCATGTTCCTTAAATTGGAGATGATTTTGTGCACTATAAAATTTCCTAGCTATTATGACCTATGTTTTAGGTTCATCAGATTGATGCAATATCATATTGGATTGTGGAGCAAAAATGATTCAACTTTCGAAGATGCGTACCTCACTTGGTGGAATGAACGTGCTAGATTTGAGCAATGTCAAAACCTTAGGGAAGCATAACATGAAGGCCCAATAAAATATATCACCACAGGTCCACTAAAAGAAAAAATTTCAATCCCATAATGGCCCGTGGCAATGCATTTCATTGGACGGATGTCACACTCTGGGAGATGATTATCTGATATAATGAGAAGTGTACATATATTGTCTCAATGCCCCTCACAATCAGACCCTATAATTGTGTCCTATAATATTAATCATATTATAGTATTTATTTATAAAATTATGACTATTAGAGAATTATTGGTTTGAATTATTAGATTGAAATTGCATTTTTAGTATTTATGTGTACACGAAACTAATCGAAAAAGGTTACTTTTTCTGACTAGTTAACTTCAAGTGAATCTAAATACACAAGAAATTATGGTGCCTTGGTGGTTCTCTAGTGGTTATCTTCTCATTGTACCAATTTCTCCCATGTACTCTACTGCTCTTGGTGAAGTCGTCTTTGATGATGTCGAATGCCAATGCAATGGACATTTATCCTATATGTTTTTCTGAGCCAAAGTCAAGCTCCACAAGTAACAACCAAAAATTAGCCTCAAATATATTATGGGGACCAAAATGTAGTAATTATATGACAAGCCAAGAAACATTGCACTTTAATCATCTTCCCTTTAATATTGATTAATAATTTATTTTCATGATCTTGTAATACTAGAGTATCACGTAGGGACATTTAAATTTAGTCATCCATCAATATCACCTTTGAGAGTGCTTAATAGTTAATACTTCCTATTACACACACACTAGATCACCAACTTCAAGGATACCAATTTAAACATGACAAAACTGAAATTAAAAGGAATTTTAGGATGTCAAATGCGACTAATCTTGAGTCAAGAAAATAGCCAGCTCTTCACATTAGCAAGCATTCATAGGCACTAAAACATAAATACCTTCCATTGCATCCTTTTCACCTTTTCTTTAATTTAATTAATTGAGAGCACAACTTTCAGAGAAAAAAGAAAAAAATAATAATAATAATAATAATAATAATAATAATAATAATAAAAGTCTCAAAATCGTAACAAATGCTCGAGTGATTGTCATATCAATCAAATAGAAAGGAAATATTTTGATATGATTTTAACTTGTAGAAGATATTGAAGAATATGAAGCTTTCTTATCCCTTGGTACTAATCAAATTTTAATCTGTGGGTTCTGTTATCACCTAGATTGAACCTCAGGCTGAAGGAAGGCAATGCCAGGGTGACCACAAACCATGCTTAGCCAAGTAGCTAGCCCTACTAGGATAGGAGAGGGCTCTCTCCGTATGGATCTCAACCAAGATGACTGGATCAAAGAAAACGGTATTAGGCTAGGTATAGTAGCACAAGGTTTGATTTGATTTGAAGGGGTTTTGCTAGATCAAGAGGAGCCAACCAGTTAGGGCAAGGAAATTAGGTCAAAATTGTAGGGTGTTTGATGGGGCAAGGTAGGTATAAAGCTTAGAATTCTAGGTTTTTGATGGGTGAGGTGTTTCAAGACTGATGAGAAGCTAAGAAGAGCATTTGATCACCATGTATCCTTCCTAAACCGAAGAAAACACAAACTATGAATATTTTCCCAAAGTAGAGCATTAATGTTATGGGTTTTTCTTATCAACTTGAAAACATCCACTTATAAGCAATGAAATGATTAATGAAGTAGACAAAAAATTTTAACATATGACAACAAGAGAGAAAAATGAACTAAACTGATACAAAATGAGCTCCAATCAAAGCATAAGCACCCAACTGAGTTCAACCCTTTACAATGAGAAAGAAGAACAAGATATAGACATTGATTGAGCCTCCTCCCATCATCAAGGGTAGAATCCATAAGATGAGGAGCTAATCTAACTAACACTGAATAAGAGATTGGAATCTAGGCATCCTAACAACTTGCCTCTAAAAGTGAGGAAATAGATTCATTTGTGCTCAAAATGACTTTTAATCTAATGAATCTACCTTCTAATAATTATTAACCATCATATTTAGAAGCCTAGTCATCATTTACATTAGTAAAACACCCTTCATGAGAAAAAAACCAAAATTACAGTCAAAACACAGTGAAATGGCAATTTAGTGCAATTTTTGTCCTATGCGCAATGCCACTGGCCCTATGCGTAGTGCTTTTTGCATGTCCATTTTAGAGGCCTTCCCGGTATCCAAATTGAGCGCGTGATAGCTCATTGGAAATATCTTCAAGTATTTTTTCCAAAACATCTTCAATTTATTCATTTCAAGCTCATTTGACCCCCAAAAATCAGATTATCCCAAGATTGCTTCTATGTGTCCAAAAAGGGGCAGAAAGGCCATTTTTGGAGTGTTTTTGGACCTTTTGGTAGACTAGTTCTGCTCCAAAAGCTTAGATAATGCATGGGGTGAATTTAATCATCACTCTTAAACTGAAAATACAAACCATTTGTCCATTGGGTGTCCCTAGGAAAAGTGCAGCGTTAGTGGCACTGCGCATAGAGTAAGATTTCTTGTGTCAAAATTGCCAAAAGTTGTCAAAGGCAAAAAATTACTCCAAATTTGATCAAAATTAGTGATAAACACCATCATGAAGAATATTTATGAACTAAAGAAGCTTTAGTAATCAAATTAAGCGTATCCTCCTCATTTTTGCCTTTGAGTGCTCATCTCAGCCTTGCTTTCATTTGTTTGACCCTTATATTGCAAATTATGTTCTGGGTCCTGTAGTGGTAGGCCATGTGCCTAATGATTTGGTTGTCCCTATTGGCCCTTTGTAGTAGCTTCTATAAGTGTAAATTGACCCTTTCAAGCCAAGTTTCTCTATCCCCCTCAATTTCCTTCTCAATTAAGGTCAAGGTGACCGGTGCTTCTTCCTCTTGCATTGCTGATTTGCCCTTGTCACTTTGTCTTTTTGTCTTCAGAAGTTCTAGCTCCATTAGGACCTTATTATTGCTCAGTTTCTTGTTCTCTTGTTTTAGATATGTGATGACATACTTGGCTCTCACCAAGTTGTCCACCAATGCTCGGATTTGAGCCTCTTTCTCCTATATGATGATGTTTTCTTTTGTTGCTTCATCTTGAGCCTCCAATTCAATTGTCTCTATGCCATGATGAATATGATGTTTTTCTAGCTCACCATACTCCATCCAATCAAAATCTCTCTCCTCCTCATCATAAAGACTTTCCTCTAGCACCTTTTCTTTCCCTTTATGCAGTTGGTGCACCTGTACCTCTTGTGTTGATGAAGGCGGCAAATCCCTTCCACACCCCGTGGAGCAAGCATTTTCCTATCTGTTAATGAAGAAGGCAAGGTCCCTTCCCCACCAAGTGGAGCAAACACTTACCTATCAGTTGCAAATAATTTTCTTGTCCCCCTCTAGTATGTCTTGTAGGTTTCAAGCACCTCAATGGATCTAGTCTCCTTGGCCTTCTCATCTTTCTTTACCTAAGTACTGCTAGAAGGTCATCATGATTCTTGAGACACTAGTGGAGGAAATTGAGGATCCTTAAAGATGTCATGGGAAATGAATGTCTCTCAGGAGATGTTGAGGAGGTCAAGAAGATGTAGCACAATCATCTTGATCAAGGGATAGTGGTAGAGACTACTCATCTGCTAGGGGTATGGCTTTTTCTATACAAAATAGGCCATCTTCTCAAAGTTCCTGAACAAGAAATAAGGGATGTTCAACATCCTTTCCCTTGTAAGATGCATGAGAAGCCTAGTATGATAGGTGTAAAATCTAGAAAATATTCCTTCACAAGTGAAATATTTTATGATGATCTTTATCATGGGGGGCATACTTGTCTTCAAGGAACCTAAAAGGAAAAATCCTCTATGCCATTTCGATACCTATATTTGATGTAGTGCTCATAATAGTGTTCATATAGGTCCCGTACCTTATACCATTTCTCTCCCACATTTGGAATCTTGGTTGCATCCGCAATGATGGAGGGTGAAACTGTGAATGTCACCCCAGTAAGAGTCACCTTCTTATCATAGAAATTGGTTACAAAAAGATCGGTGAGATCAGGATGGTGTTGAAGTCTCTCCATCTACTCATAGAACTCATAAAACCCTAGGTGCCTGAAACAAGTGACAGCTAAATGAGAGGCTTGCAACTCTTTGAGGTTTTATGGTTCTTCCTTGATAATCCTTCCCCTCTTATGTGGTTTTCTCTGATGTTGAGGTCTACCTACTGAATTGTTTCCACTCTTTTCCTCCTCCTCATAATCTCTGTCTTCTTTGTTCATGTTTTCCAAGTTTTGAGGATGTGTACGCCTATAAAATGTATGGTAGGAGTGAGTATTGGTGATTAGGGATAAGGGAAGGGGAAATGAACTTATGTGATATTGGTGGACTATATAGACTATGACAATGAAAGGGAGGGCATAAACTATGAAAATGAGAGAGAGGGACTAGGGTTTTAGGATATTACTTTGGGGATGAAGGAATAAGGGATATGGAGGGATATGTAGGAGGGGTTAGGGTTTTGAGAATAGGTGAAAGGAAATATGGGAGGTATTAGGGTTTTTAGGAATAAGTGATGGGAGTTATAGAAATGGTTACGGATTTAAGGCATAAGTAGAGGAAATTCTAGGGTTTCATACTTAGCATAGCAAATTAACCTTAAATGAATTAATTGAATGTCAAGGGTGAAGTTCAGGGGCAACACCTACTTGCTTGAGGACCAAAGAAAGCAAATTTGGTGTTTCTGGGTGGAAGGAGGGTGTTTTGGCCCTTGCTTTCCCTACTCGCATTGCCACCTATAGGTGCATAGTGCCTCTTTCTATGCACAACACTATTTGGTTTTGCACTGGGGGAAACTACCCTAGGCGCAATTCTCCCTTCCTACATACAACGCTCTAGCCTTTGTGCGTAACGCCTCCACAATATTTTCATCCAACTTTCAGGGTTATTTGACCACCTTCCAAGTGTCCAAATTGAGCCAATGATATCTCTTTTGAAAGATATTCCTGTCTAATTTCCCGAACATCTTAAATTTTTCAATTTGGAACTCATTTGCCCTATCAAAAGCTCAATCTCCCAAGCCTGGTCAAAATGTGGAGAATAAGGCTGCCAAAATGCATAGTGTTGTTGCAGTCAACTTTTAGAGGTCTTACTCAACTTCGAATTAAGCTCATGATAGCTCATGGGAAATATCTCTATGTCTAGTTACCATTTGATGCATAAAGAAAGTATTTTTGACATTCCATCTAGGAGAAAAATTTCTTTTCCCAAGGTCATTTCTGAAGTGCATCAATTCTCCTAAGGCAAATGATGTTTTGGACATTTCTCCCAAACCATGAGACTGTGTAAAAAATGAAGGAAATTTTTCTTCTTTGGCCTATGGTAGATAGCAACCTCTCTCAAGTTTGTCAAATTCATATTTTCTTGGTCAGAAACATCATTTGAACAAAAAATATCACGATATGTGGAATAGGGAATTTGTAGAAATGAAGGGAAATGAAGGGGACGAGGGGCTTACAAATTCTTGAAATTTTTTTGGGAAGTAGGGATAGATGTTAGGAAGTAGGGGAAAGTGGAATTTCAAGGATTGAGTGAGGGGAAGGGGTCCAAAATGGCAAAACACAGGCCTAACCTAGAAAAGTGTCAAATTGTAGCAATAAGCTAGGGTTTGTGGGAAAATGATGAATTTGAGGGATATGAGTGATGGGAAGTGTTTAAGAAGGTATATTGAGGATAGGGGAAGCTGTATGAACATTAGGATACAAGTTTTGTTGATGATTTGACCATCCAATAAAAATTACCTTCAAAACCCTAGGAGAGGGAAATGAGCCTTACCTAAGTGCAATTGAAGCACAAACAAGGTGTAAAATGACTCCTTGGAACCTGAAATAATGATGACAAATATTTGAATGATGGTACACTCAGCCGAATGGTGACATGGACCAATACATGGAAAACTTTGGAAGGAGTGAAATCAATCCTAGATTTCATACCTAGTGACCAAATTTTACTTAAAGACTCACTGAAATGACAAAAAATTGACTTTGACACCCAAAGGCCACTTTATAAGAGCATATTCAATCACCGGTGGAAGGCTACAAAGACTGAACTCACAGGTTCCAATCAAGTAATCACTTTCCTTCCAAGATAGTTAAGAGATCACTATGGAGAAGGACTTCTAGAAGCACTCGAATAGTAGAAGGGGAATTAACTAGGAGGAAAATGAAGCACTTTAGTGAGTGTTCAAAAATATTTGAAGTTAACAGAAACTGATTTTACTCTCTCTCCACATATTTTAAAACAGAAAACCTTCAACTGCATCTAATTTATTTTCCACCTTTTTGTAATCTGTAATTCCTTGAGCAAGAATAGAGCATTCATAGATATTCTCATGAAAGAGAAGTCTTCATAATCCTAATAAGTTTGGGCTCTAACAAATCAACAATTTCATGTAGCGAATTAATCTTGCATGGTAGATTCCAGTGATTCAAATGACAATTTATTCTTAGACTCATTATAATAGAAATAAATTGAACCCTAACTTGTTGGGATCTTACAAATCAAGAATTTCATGTAGTAAAGAAAACATACATGGTAGATCCAAATTATTTTCAATGGAAACTTTATTCTTGATCTTGTTACAAAATAGATAAATTCAAGAGTACATATATATTACCTTATCTGACACAAACTTTGATTTCGAGATTTCATACAAAATTTTATGATACAATTTACGAGTAGCACATGAGAAAGTTATCTACATATAGCACAAGACACTTAAGAATAGGGTTATTGAGACAACATTTCATGGCATGAGAGAAATTTAGATAGGCAGTGTTATAGGGAGACCTTGCAGTACCTATTCAACGCTACCTTTAAGCTTCAAACTCATTAATAGATTTACTATTGTAGCAAATTCTAGTGGGATCTCACTAATTGTAACCCGAGAAAATCCATTTATGATATTTGTCGATGCCTTCTCTAGATCAATCCCCTTTGAAAATAGAATAATTGATCTTCCCCAATTTTTTAAGTACCTTATGTTCAACATGGGCTGTTAGGTTCTTAACCAGGAAAAGGTTGCAAATACTAGATTCATAATGGAAGCAAGCATACAGTTGAAGATTTCTCCTAAAGTCTCTTGCATGAATTATAAAAAGACCATCTACTTAAAAGATGATATATGGTAGTAATAGAAACCTACCAAAGATCCCACTTAAAAATTCAAAATGTTGCGAATAGGATATGTCTTAAACAATATCGATTATTTAATTGCATAATCACACTAAACTAGACAAACCTTTAAAATGTTGAAAAGTGTGAAAAAAATAGAGTTAAGATCCCACTTAAAAATTCAAAATGTTTCAAATAGGGGATGTCCTAAACAATATGGATTATATAATTGCATAATCATACTAAACTAGACAAACATTTAAAATGTTGAAAAGTGTGAAAAAAATGGAGTTGAATATTATAGTTACGTCCAGGTAAATATAGCTATTTAAAATGTAATTTCTATATAACATTTGAAATAACCTTTTCCAGTCATTTAAGAGACCAAACTTTTTTATCTTCGGTTAATAACTTAATACTCCAGCAAAAATAATAGTAGCTCTGAATTGGTTCCTCTCCAACCAAGGGGAAATTTTAAACTAGTGTGAAAATGCTTACTTATTCCCCTGCCATATTTCTGATATTTTATTTTTGTGTGGATCTAAACAATGTGTAAAGTAACTTCTACATATTTGACGATTTTAAATGTAAAAAATTACCCAGACTGAATACATTTAACATATTCACAATAAGATACCATATGCATCAGCTATAATTACTATGGAGTTTACATGCTATATTAAGACAAGATTTACATATTTGACAATTTTAAATGTAAAAAGGTACCCAAACTGAAGTTATACGATTAACATATGCACAATAAGATACAATATGCATCAACTGTAAGTAATATAAAGTTTACATGCTATATTAAGATAAACTTTTTCTCATCTCATTAACTCTTATCTTATAGGTTGTGATGGATATAGATTTTAAAATTGTGAACCATCCTTGTCATATATTATTATTAATGATGGATATAACTCTTAAAAGCATCAAACATGTTTGTTATTTTATGTATGGTTAATTGAAATGGAAGTGCTCATAATTTTATTCAATATTATCTTGTACAACTGGAAATAAAATGATTTGGGGTGGTGTTTCTAGTGATTTTCAAGGTTTTTTAATTACCTAAATTTAATGAAGATCTAGATATGCATTATCATAATCATTAAACCCTCAACTCTAGATGAAAATTTCATTTTGATAATATAAATGCTCAAATCCATCTCTGCACTATCATAATCATTAAACCCTCAACTCTAGATGAAAATTTCTCTTTGATCATAAACCATCAAATCTAGATCTGCATTATCATAGTCATTAAACCCTCAACTCTAGATGAAAATTCTGTTTTGATCATATAAAACCTCAAATCCATATTTGAATTATCATAATCATTAAACCCTCAAATATAGATGAAAATTCTGCTTTGATCATGTAAACCCTAGAAGTTGTTTACCCATAAGAACAAAAATCATCTCTAGTTAAAAAAAAAATATCTCTTTGATGACCAAGAACTCTCCAAAGCCCAAATTCATATCTTGAAGACCAAGAGCCTCTCTAGAGTCCAAATTCATACCCATCTAAACATGGCCAAAATCTCCACACCCAATGAGATTTCCCTTCCTCCACCTGATCATTGATGCTCTCCTAAGGTGGTTTGAATCTCATAAAATCCATAGATCGCCTTGATCGTCTTCCTTCTCCTTGAATTTCCATGTAGATGTCAACAACGCAGAACAAAATGCAGTGCTACAATGTGATGTTGTAACTTGTGAACATTTTATTTGAACCTAACACTAAAATTGAAATGAAAAGAAAATAAATATTTATAATGGAAAAAATGAAAGAAAAAGTTAAAATAGAACAATAAAAGATATAATTGCAATGGATTAAATGATTTATTTTTAATAAGAAATTTTTATTATTGTGCTAGAGGCTAAATTAAGAAGAAGAAGAAGTTAAGAGTGATATTGGGGACGAGCGTAAACATTTAAATATTGGGTCAATTAATAATAAAATGTTAAATTAATAGAAGTAATAAAATTCAATTTGTTATATTTTTCTTTTGTTATTAACTTGTGAATAGGCTTTGTTACAATACCATGGCTTATCAATACCACAAGCCCAAAAAACATAACTTATTTCACAACCAAAATATTTTGTGACAATATGAGAAGATTCTTAACTATGGATATTCACCCCCACATTACGTAGAAATTATTAAATTGTAAAAAATAGGTTCTATTACATTCCATGGGTCAATACCATTGATTATCAATACCACATGCCCAAAAAACATAAATTATTTCACAATCAAAGTATTTTATAATAATATGACAAGATTCTTAACCATGGATATTCACCCCACTTTTCCATTGAAATTATGACCTTGTAAATAGGTTTTGTTAACAATTTATAGCTTCATAATGGACATGCACAAAATCATAACTTTTTTTACAGTCAATTTTTTTTATAACAATATGACAAGATTTTTATCCATGAATCACTAGTACAAAATGGCTAATTAGATACTAAAAAAATGACTAAAATGTGCATATAAATGACCATTTTTCAGTCAGTGACCAGTAGTAGCTAATTTACAGTATCTTATAACGTGACCAACATTTAGTTATTTTTAGCTTAGTCATTAATTGGTTGTCTCAGTTTAGTCATCTAGTAGTATACTTAGTCATAAATTTGGTCATTAATTTACTAATTTATTTAGTCATTAATTGCCACAATTAATGACCAAAGAAATATGACCAAAATGTTGGTCATGTTATAAGATACTGCAAAGTAGCTACTAATAGTCATATGTATGCAAATTTTAGTCATCTTTTGAAACCAATTAATGACCAAAGAAATATGACTAAATTTTGATCGTGTTATAAAATACTGTAAATTAGCTACTAATAGTCGTATATATGCAAAATTTAGTTGTCATTTGTAAAAATTTGTCATTTGCAGTACTCACTTATCTTTTTTCAGTCATTTCACATTTATTATATAAATGACTAATTTAGTAGCTTATATTCATTTCATTTATTTTCATTAACAATTATTGTAAACGACTAATTTAGTTGTATATTCATTTGTTTGTGTTCATCATTAATGAATATAAACTATTAATTTAGTATTTTCTGTTTGATTTTATGTACTCATTATTAATCAACATAAATTACTTAGTATGATTTGCGAATAAATTACAAAAATGTTATACAATGTGCACTCGTTCATTTAATATGAAAATGGAAAGTTACATATGTTAGTTACAATACTAAACAATATCAAGTGCAACTGTAAATAATTTCAACCACATAATTATATTATATGAAATGTCAAATATTACAAAATGAGTTTACAACTTAATATTGGCTAGACTACAATTTACACATGAAATGTTGTTTCATCACTACAAAATATTTTCATTATGTTTCCAGATAATTGCAAGTGAATTCACTAACTCTAAAGACTTTACCATCAATCCCTATGTGTGTGTCTTATGCGGCATATTGGCTTTAAGGGTATCACTAGACTGGTTCTCTTCTCTCTCTATTTTCATTTTTCGCTCAAGTGCTATCATTTTCCTCTTTCTTCAAATCTTGTTGCTAACCATCAATACTGAGTTCCTTTTCTAAAAAAAAAAGAAGAAGATAGAGTGCAGAGTGTAATACATGAAATACGATGAACACTAGAAGATAAACTAAAGTAGAGTATAAAGGATTTATATGACATATACCTCAACATCAATAATGTTAATGGCCATTATGTGGTTAGATGACCTGTATAAACAAAGAAAATAAAATGTCACCATAGAAAATAGAACCTTAGTAACTTAGTATTCAACCTTCAGGGAAAGCTTAGGCACAATCATTCTAGCTAAGTTACATTCTAAAAATCTCAAGCTATAAATAACTTTTGAAAACAAATAATCTGAGGTGCGATGTATAATCCTTGTTGTTTTATTTGCAACAACATCTCATTCTCTAACTCATGAACTTGGTCAATTATATCAACAACATGTGCTCAAATAACAACATGAAAGTAAATTTTTGTAATAGTCATGAAAATATTTCAACACAAAACAATTAACAGAATTTCAATCAAGATCGCATAATACTAGTTTCATCTTCGAGCTTTGGTTGTTGTTTAAATGGACATGATACCAAGTATTTTCAATTTCATAGTTAAAATGCAGAGAAAAATCAAAAGTAACACTTAAAATATAATCAAACAATAAAGAGAGGATATCATGGAATGGAAATTGCAATTATAAAAAAATTGTTTTCCTATCAATCGATGTATTGCCAGACATTCCTAAAACAATTTCTTTCCCAAAATAACCATGACGTGAAAGAATCAAGACATTAAAAACATCGATGGACAACCTATGCTCAAATTATTTTTAATTTTGTCACTTAAAGAATAATTGAAACAAGATATATCATTTATCGCAAACAACTTACAAAAAAAAATCCTTAGTGGCACAAACTCTCCGAATATTTGTATCAGAGCTTAAAAGAATTTTGTATACTCCTTTTAGGACTATATCCAATATGCTACTTGTCTTTAGTAAAGTTCAACAACATATTACACTTTTTAAATGGAAAATCAGATACAGTTTCAATAAACGGACTGAGAAATTAAGAGTGAAATGCATCTGGACACTAATACCATTGAAGAGACAATATATTACCAATAAGAATATTGTTTTTAGGAACTTAAAGGAGGACCAAATACCAACCCAAACATGATTTAAGAGCCTTTTGAAGATTTCCATACTTATTTCTCACGAACCCTTTTAGCATGAATTCGAAAGATCGGGTAAAAAAGTAACCTATAGTTCCATCCATTGAATTAAAATAAGTAAATGTTATTTTCAGCCTCTTACTCTTGGGAGTGCTGCTTTTACATTGTCCCTATTTCTCAGTGTTTCATCCCATCATCCAACCTACACAGGGAAAAAAAAATATATTCACTTGTTGAATATATTGGAAATCAAATGTAAAATTAACTCAACTTGATCTTCACATGGCATAGGCATAATGAAATGGTACAATAGAAGCATGCCAACTTAGAAACATGAGATGATAAAAAATAATAATGGAGCATTGTTGCATGCCATAGAATTTTCTTTGGCCATAACAGTCAAAAGGATGTACTTTACCAACATACGCTACTCATTGGTACATGCATTTCCTTATTCCATGAAATCTTGCACATCTTCTACCCTCTTACTAGACATGACCCTTGATCCCAAAGCTTAAGCACAGTCAGAATAGAGCTTCTGCAAGCATGCATCAACTTGATATTCATGTTCAAACCAATGAACGTGGCAATGACATTGAGATTTCACATTCTTAGCTAACATTTTGCCTAGAACAATGTTCTTGGTAACAGGAATTTCTCGTTCTCGTTCTTGGTACATGCTTCATGCATTGATCATCATAGACAACTTGATGTCATAAATTCAAATGGAGATCAAAATTTAACCATAAATCCTATAGTCAAATATTAAGGTCCATCTTGCATAATGAATTTTAAGGAATTGCTCATCATATCCCGGTAAATTTCTAATTTAAGATCTTAATATCATGGGCTATAATCAATATGATTAGCCTCATATCTTTCATCAAAAAAATAATTATCCTTATATAATGACCCAATTTTAAATTAAAATCATAACCTTCAAAATTGTCATTATAATCATCCAGCATTAGCCTCAAATGAGGGCATGTATATTATGGCTTTAAATGACAACTATAATCTAACTGAGATATGCAATTTATGAACAATTTATAAATATTTGAAGATGCAATCAATGTGAAGTATCTAATCTTATAAACATATTTTAAAATTTTAAATAATAAATAAATAAATATGTAATTTATACATGTTTTAAAATTTAAGGATAGAAAATAAGTAAAAATAAATAGTAATAAGTAAACCATCATAGATCCATCTTTACTCTGGATCTACCAAGCCCTGAGAGGGATCAAATAAATTTTCACTCTATACACTTAGTAGATTGAGAGTAAAGATGGATCTATGTTGGTTTAATTCCCCCTTTAAATAGGCTACATTCCACCCGAATACCTTGGGCCAATACCATGTGCCATCGTTATTTTTATTAATATTAATATTAGGGTTAATAATGTTTTTCTGCATGGCATTAATAATAGTTTGGCCCATAGGGTTCACCTAAATAAAACCCCTTTATTTTTAATTTACCATACCTCTTTTATAAATATGGTATTAAAATAGTATTTGGCCCATAGGCTTCACCTAAGTAAAACCTCTTTTTTGAGTCTTTGTAATATAAAGAGGTTTATGGACTAAATGTAAAAAGAGGTTTTATTTATTTACCATACCTCTAATTTATTTATATTATATTTATTTATCATACCTCTAATTTGTTATTATTTTTATTTATTTACCATACTCCTTTATTTATATATTTTTTATTTATAATAACTCTTTATATTTTAAATTTATATTGTGTTTATATATACTTAATAATTAGATTGTTTTCTAAATAGGACCGACATTAGATTAAAAATGTAATATATATTTACATTTACATTTTTATGCGAGATCTACCATATACAGGGTTGTAGAATGCCTCTCCGGCACAATAGAATAATAAACATAAAAAGTAATAATAATAATAAGCAATAAATAATGAATTAAGCAAACTCTTTCGGTAGAAATCACATAAGAGAATTTTTTGGCCGACGTGTTTTGAACCAGTAAGTGTGGTTCATCATCAGGACCAGATGATGATGAACCACACTTGTTGGTTGGAAACCCGTTTGCCAAAAAATTCTCCACACTTGTGGGTTCAAAACATGTTCACCAAAAAATTCCGGTTTCTACGGAAAGACGTTGATTAGTAATGAATAGTAACTAAATAATAATAGTAATACATGGATAAATAGTAACAAGTACAAATAATACAAACATTACCCATAAATGTTCTTAATATTTATTGAAATCCAGGTGTTATAGGTGTTTGGGAATCTAAGTGAAATTTAAAAAAAACAAAAAAAGCCAAAAAAAAAGTTTATTAAAATGCACAATCTACATAAGTCCAAATGTCTAGGAGTTTGGGATAAAAATAAAATTACCAATTTATGTAAGTTCAAATGTGTAGGAGTTCGGGATAAAATTAAAATGATCACTCAAAGAATACCCAATTGTGTTGGAGTTTCCAATAAAAATGAAATGACCAACCTACATAAATCCAAATGTCTAGGAGTTCGGGATAAAAATAAAATGATCACTAAAAGAATACCCAGATTCTCAATAAGAACTCATAATGCTGAAGGATTTTAAAAATAATAAAAACTACTTTCTTTGAAAATCACGGTCTGGGGAGATTGGGAAGTTCAAGAGATTTTGAATAAGAACTGATAATGGGGAAGGTAGTTAAAAATAATAAAAACTAGTTTCTTTGAGAAGCATGATCTCAGGGGATTCAGAGAGGCTAGGGTGTGCAGGCTATGGAACATGTTTATTTTTATGTATATTTGGATATCTGGCTTACAACAAATTTGATGTTGGAAATTTTATTTGCAAAAGCACTATATAAAAAGATTTATCAAATGAGAAATAATATTCAGAAATAAAGTATACAAAAGAAATGCTTACATCCATTTATATCTGAGATCTCAAGTGTAAACAAGCTCGTAATTTGTAAACATGCTCGAACTTCAGATCATGTAAGGAGAAAAATCAAAATTTATTAAAGAAATGCATATAAAGTGGATTGAAAGCATGTAAGGAGAAAAAAACAGGCTTGTAATTTATAAAAATGCCCGAACTTGAGATCATGTAAGGAGAAACAATGAAATTTATTAAAGAAATGCATATAAAGTGGATTGAAACCATGTAAGGAGAACAAATGAAATTTATTAAAGAAATGCACATAAAGTGGATTGAAATAAAATGGTGTTTAAAAAAAATGCATGGAATCTAGACTTACTCACAAAATATTAAACCCTGGCTTATCCTTTGCAGGTCCAAGCTAGAAGTACAATTTCTCCACCTTCCTCATTCTCCACATTAATGTTCAATGTACTCCTTATTGCCTAGGGATTGGACATATACACACAGAGAAAGGAACAAACCTCATCTTCGCTGAAATGCCCCACCTAGTAGATGGGCTCAAATAGCTCCCCACTTGTTGCATATTCCATGAGTATAGCTAGATGTGTGGGAATTAGCAATACCTCCTTGAAGCGAACTATGTTGGGATGCCACATAGATCTGAGATTAATAATCTCATGCCTCACGTTTTCATCAATCTTCCTCCGTTTCTATGTTGTTTCCCCACCCGACACCAACCCCCTCCCAATAAGATCAGGCAGTAACTACACCCAATCAGTAGAAAATAGGTCACTTCCCTACGCTCTGTTGGGAGGAGTGGGCGACATTATGGTGACACAACTTAATGAAAATAGCACAAGACAATGTGGAGCAGGTCCACCTAAAATATAGCCTCAGCAAGGAGATTTGGGTCAATGCTACCATCCCACAAATAGTGCCAAGTTGTAAAACAATTCCAATTATCATGGAAGGATCTACAATCTATAACCCCTAGGGTTTACCACTAAAGCACCCAAACCCCAAATTTAAGGCCTCTATATTTTAGTGATTTTTTTCCTTTGCCTCACCAAGGAGATTTGGATCAATGCTACCATCCCACAAATTGTGCCAAGTTGTAAAACAATGCCAATCCCACAATCAGTGCCAAGTTGTACAACAATGCCAATTACCATAGAAGGATATACAATCTATAACCCCTCAAGTTTACCACCAAAGCACCCCAAAATCACAATTTACCGCCTCTACCTTTTAATCATTTTTTCCCTTCATGATCGATTAAATTCCAGTTCAAACAATTATACCATGGTAGAAAAACCTTCTTAATAAGAACAAAAACTTGATGAGAAAATAAAAGTAGAGGAAGAACTTGAAAATAAAGAAAGAAAATTGAATTGCTAAAAAGAAAAAACAAAGAGTGAAAAATACCTTGGAATCTCAACAATTTAGATCTAGGCAAGTGTCAGAAGATGGTTGGCCGAATTATGTAAATTAGAGATGTTTATTGATCTAACATGCATGTGTGCAATAAAGCCCATCTGAAGCCTTTGGTTGTTTCATATGAGCCAGTGTTCATTGCTTTTCATAATCTAAATGCTAATTTTTACTGGTAGCATCTGACTTGTTATAACAATTTAATGAAATATTTATTTATACTCCTCTCACTTGCAAAAGAATTTTATTTCATCCCATTTGGGCACACGAGCATAAATAGTTTATAATAGGCTAGTGGATTATAATAAATTATTTTCATAGCATTTCATGCACTAAATTTTATTTTCTTACACTTTTCACATTAAATTTTATTTTACCATTAAATTTTATTTTACCGAGTTTCCTAAAAGCAGATATTAAAATTTATTTTCAAATAAAATAAAATGGCTATATTTTTTAATATTAAAAGTTAGTTTTAATTTGCTCCATGGAGTGGATTAGTTGATGATGGAATGGGTTGTTAAGGCATTTTTTATAATATTATTGGTTTAAACTTAGATTAACTTAGTGTACCACATGTGAGGTAATGTGTGTATACTTGGAGGTGATTGTGTGATAATTGATTTTCAAATAAAATAAAATGGCTATATTTTTTAATATTAAAAGTTAGTTTTAATTTTCTCCATGGTGTGGATTAGTTGATGATGGAATGGGTTGTTAAGACATTTTTTATAATGTTATTGGTTTAAACTTAACTTATCTTAGTGTACCACATGTGAGGTAACATGGGTATACTTGGAGGTGATTGTGTTAAAATTGATTTTCAAATAAAATAAAATGGGCATATTTTTTAATATTAAATGTTAGTTTTAATTTGCTCCATGGTGTGGATTAGTTGATGATAGAATGGGTTGTTAAGGAATTTTTTATAATGTTATTGGTTTAAAATTAGATTAACTTAGTGTACCAAGTGTGAGGTAATGTGGGTATACTTGGACGTGATTGTGGTAGTGGATAGAATTGATCATTGTCACGTAAGTACAAGCTCGCTATAGTTTTCTATTTTACCATATTCAAAAAATAACAATAATAATAATATTCTTATTTTTTAAATTTTATTCAATTATTTATCAAAATTAGATGTTATTAGAATCTCATGATTTTATTGGAGTAGTTTAGGTCATGGAAATAAGGTATACTAATTTTCTTTTAAGCATTTTCTAAATTTTGTTGTCACTCAAACACTCTCATAGAAAAAAAAAGTCTTAACCCCACCTAGAATGCCTAAAAGACAACTCTCAAGCAAGCCACCCAATGTCACATTGGTGGCTTTCTTTGACTCTTCAGAATACACTAAAGGATATCTTTGTCTAAGGGGGGAATCCATAAAGATCGAGCTAAGCTAGGTCATTGCCTAATGAAGGAAAGTTCCTTAACAAATACTACTGATTTGACACTACTTACTCTCAAAGTAAAAGGTTAGGGATAAGTGTGTGAGTAGTCAAACAAACCATGAATTATGAATAAATTTTGAATGATTTTAATTAGAAAAATATGCTTATTCATGCAATGAAATTATACATGAAAAATGAAAAATAAAACTTGCTCAATTAACCATATAACATGAGATGCTAGTGAAGCATATATAAAATGGAAAAATAAAAATAGAAAATGAATCATGAATTGTGTCTATACAAGTAAGGCATTAGATCATTCATTCATCATATTCATTAGAATTGGAGATTGAGAGTTTGTTATCATCATCATGAAACCATTCCATAACTAAGAGATCATACACCAATAGTATTAACTATGTTTGAGACATCAAAGAGTTATGTGTTTGAAATAATCAATAAAGGAAATATTCAATCTTTTCGTTGTTAATAAAGACAATGAAGACAACAATGTTGAATGTGGACCACTTACACATTTGTAGCATTCAAATGTCATCCATTTATCATCAATTTATCACCATTTATAGTTGGGTAGTTTGTAAATGTAAAATTGTGACCCAAAGGATGTATCTGTAACATTCCAAAGCATGTAATTACAACTAATGAACCATGAGAAATACCATTGGCATGAGAACACATTAACCACTATGTATTTAGAACAAATTTCCATTAAGACTAGAGGTCAATGTAACTTTTAAAGCACCCCTAAACAATAAGAAATTCCATATCATCTCAACATCAAAAATTTAAGAATTGTGTGCATTGTCTAAATTGTGTGTAGAGTGCACCAATAATGGCACTATTGGGCTTCTATCACTATCTTGTTAATGTATGTTAAGATGTGACATTTCAAATTAGAAACTGAGCATACATCTATAAAGAGGCAAGCAAGTAAACCGTCAAGATAATCTTAAAAATAGTGAATTGTTATCCTTATGAACCAAGTCATTTCATGTTCCCATGCATTGATTTGCATAAGGGTGTGGTTAAAATGTCAAATGTGTTAAAAAAATGTAAGAAATAAATGTATCAAGAACGAAATTTGAGCATGATGCAAATTTGTAAGCCCTTTTCACAATTATTAAAGAGCTTAAATATCAAGGTGGTTCATGCATTCATGTACTCATGTGAAGCTTAAGAGTGCTTACTATGTCATAGATATGTTACCTAGATATGTCAAATCCAACATGAACAAGTATAAATATGACAATGTGTCCTTACAAGTAAACAATTAATCATTTTTAATTTATGCTAATCATTTTTAATTTTGTCACTTATTCTCTAGTCATATATTTTAGTCCTAGACTAAACTAGTCATTTAAGTTAGTCGTTTTTAGTTGAGTCACTTAATTCTAGTCATATATTTGATCCCTATAGTAAATTAGTCGTTTAAGTTAGTCACTTTTAGTTTGGTCACTCAAAATTTCTCAAACCTAGTAGCAATTCACTTGAAATAATTCTGGTGACTAACTTTTTTAGTCACGTAGTCACTAATATCTCATTTTGTACTAGTGAATATTCACCCTCACTTTACCATGGATATTAACTTGTAAATAGGATTTGTTATGATACCATGGGCCAATACCATGGCTTATCAATACCGAATGCTAAGAAACCATAACTTATTTCATAGTAAAAATATTCTATTTTAATTTAATTTTATAACATTTTTTTAATTGAACCTAAAAGGGAAAATGTTACAACTTGAGATATATCTAAACCCTCTATCCTCACAACTACTAAAAATATTCCCATAGAAATTAAATTAAGGTTTTAATAAAATTAAAGAACCAACATAGATCCATATTAGCTAAGGATCCAATGGATCAGATAAAGAAAAGTGACTAAAAATAATATATTAAATATAGTGCATGATTTTTCTTAAGTTTTTCATTATTTTATTTTGTTTGACATGATTAATCCAAAATATAGGTTTAATATTTTACAACCAATTAAGTTTTTTTTTATTGAGATAATTTCTTAAACATAATAAAATTTGATTAAATTTAAGAGAGAGTTGGGGATGGGTGGGAGTGGGAGAGAGGGTGGGAGATAACGAAAAATTTTGAGGGCAGAGAGAGAGAGAAAGAGAGAGTGATGGGGGATATAGAGGGTGAGGTGGGACAGACGAAGCGAGAGGAATGAAGATATAGAAGGAGAGAGAGAGAGAAATAGAGAGAGATGAAGTTGGAGTGGAAGAGAGTGGGAGGAAAGAACAAATACATAGAGAGATAGAGGTGGAGAAAGAGCAAGGGAGTGAGAAGGGAGAAATGGAGAGAGAGTGAGGGAGAGAGGAGAGGAGGGAAGTGAGAGTAGAGGAGAGGAGAGAGATAGGGAGAGAAGGGGAAGGGAGAGATATGGAGACATAGATACAAATGGGAGAGAGATAAGGAGAGGGGGAGGGAGATAGTGATATAGTTGGATGGAAGAGAGGGAGAGAGGGAGACTGAATAGGGGGGAGAGATAGAGGGAGGTGGGAGGGAAGGGAGAGAGAGGAAGGAAGAGAGAGATGGAATTGAAGGGGGCAGGAGAGGGAGGGAAGAAGAAAGACATAGAAGCATAAAGGTGGAGAGAGAGGGGGTCAAAAGGGAGCCATGGAGAGAGAGTGAAGGATAGAAGAGAGCGGGAGGACACAGAGAAAAAGAGAGAGAGAGTGAGAGAGAGAGAGAAGGGAAAGGGAGGGAGATGGAGAGTGTGTATGTTTGGGGGGTGGGATAGAGAGAGGGAATAACAATTTTTTTTTCTAAGTCAGACTAAATATATTAAAGACACAAAAGATAATGATAGATGGAGGCACTAGCCTCTATAGAACCTGTCTCAGAGATTAGCAAGTATTAACCAACAGTAACCTAAAAAATAGATTGCCCTCAAGGGGAAACTAGTCCAAAAAATGTGGGGTGAGCTGCCCACGCAGGGGAACCAGACAATAATTCCCATGTATAAGAGTTTTTGAGCAAGAAAAAAACAAAATTAACCCCAAATAATAGCAATAACAACCAAAACTACAAAAAATACCCGTAAAATGGTGATCAGGCATCTGAAAACTTGAATAAAAAATTGAGGCTTGGTAGGTGTCAATAGGTGTCAAAGGTTCCTCCAGGATGAGACACTCATAGGCATACTTGTCTTCAACTTCTTGCTTTTGACAGCTTTTCGTGGCTTCAGTCTACATCTTGCCACCTGGAGTGCCCGTCATGGCTTCGATATTCACATTACCTTCTAGAGTGTTTTCCGTCCAGTTTAGAGCATCTAGTTCAGAGTGAGCTACGTCCGTCTAGGTCAGAGCGTCATCAAGAGATCTATGAATACCCGAGTTGTTGCCATGAGTGTTCCATCTGCTAGTGCCAGTCCTGTCTTGTATGATTCAAGCCGGGATGACAGTGCTATGTGGCTCTTCATGGAACGTGACATAAATGGTGGTGATAATACATGGGTGGTCCAAAGTGTATCTAAGATAGAACTAGGTTGTATGACAGGGATTCATCATCGGCACAAAGTCATTGGGGGGGGTGTTGGGCTTCTACATCACGCCTAAAGCCAATCCTCTGGGCCTACCCCTTGCCACTACAGGTGTTGGGATATCGACATATGCTGTGAGAAGTAGTTGAGGGCGAGGAGGAATCTGTAGGATTTGAGGCAGACATGGATAGCAAGGGCTGGCGTGTTTCTCTACCTCTACTACTACCCGTACGAATTCTAATTCTTTGCCTAAAATGGGGCATGTTTTCTTGGTGAATATCGGAATTCCAGGTGCTTGGAGGAGTAGGATAAGGGATGGAATGGCTCATGGAGGTAGGAGAGTGAGGAATTCGATTACCAGAGGTGGAAGTCAGAGCTGAATTAGTAGCTTTGTAGCAGCAAAGCAGGTTGTGCGAGAAGTGAGCACCTTCATTCATCTCAATGTAGTAGAGGATCTGGCATCTTCTCCCCATGGTCGTTCGAGAGCTTGGCTTTGCAGCATGGGGGAGGTAGTTATAGGCTAGAGGAGGTAGAACAGGGGGAAGGTAATCTGCATTCTCCATCTTAAGGATCAGAATTAGGTAGCCTCGATCCCCATCCATCATTAAAGTTTTTCCGCTTTCAGACATCAATGAAACACCATAAATTATGGTGGTGGGCGTCTTGGTTGCAACGTGGGTGGCCATGTGGCTATGCCACTTGCCCGGTCGAATGAGCTGCGTTGTACCAATGCCATTAATCACCTCATTAATCACCCGCATTTGGGAAGGGATTAACAAAGTTACACAAATGCAAATATATATATTTATATATAGTATTATACAACCAACCAAGATCCATCTTAACCCCAAATTTATCACATGCTGAGAGGGATCCAGTCCCTTGAGGTGCAAACTGTTGCCCAATTTGTTCACTAAAAAAGGAAGTTTACACCTCAAGAGATTGGACCCCTTTGGACACTTGAGAGATTTGGGTTTAACATGGATATAGGATGGTTAATATGAAATTAAAGTAGTTTTTATTTGATATTATAGTCTTAAAAATTAAAATTTCTCTTCAAATTAATTTCAAATTGGAACTATATCCAATTAGATTCAATGAATATATCTTTAAAAAATACATAAACAAATTATTTTTATTAAACAATATATTTATAAAATTATAAATTATGAGAGATAAATGATGCAAAGTTGGCTCACCTATACACCATGTGAGGATGAAGAAGTTTTTAAGGAAGGATAACCTTTTAGCCAATCTTTAACAACCTTTCAATCCCCTATCACTTGTAAGTTTAGATTGCTTCACAATTAAAATGACTAACATAAAAAATTGATTCATATTATTGTAGTACTTGCTAGGTAGTCGTATTTTTGTTCCTAGACTAAATTAGTAATTCATGTTAGTCATTTTTAGTTGTATTGCTTATTAGCTAGTCATATATTTTAACTCGCAACTAAATTAGTGATTTATGTTAATCGTTTTTAGTTGGATCACTTAAGATTCCTCATTTTCGGTAGTATTTCACTTGGAAAAGTTGTGGTGACTAAAATTTTTAGTCACCTAGTCACTAATTTATCATCTTATACTAGTGGTGTCACATACTTGGATTTTGGAGAAACAATGCAAAGGAAGAGCAGGAAATCACGAGAAGGCATTGGGATCAGCAGTTACATCAGATTTTCTTACAGGTACCGAGTTGCATGTATGCTTCCTTCACTAGTTTTGGCATGCATGGCACATGCATGTGGTTTGTTGGTTGTGATATGTCATTGGCATGGAGGTTTTCCTGGATTGACAGTGGATTGCCTAGCCTTGCCATTTCCTAGATAGCCTTGGTGACTGTGGGTTTACTTTCATTGTTTTTTTTTGTTATTTCTCATGTTTCTTTAGCTTGGGTTGAGTTATTAGTTCCTGGAAGACATGGTTGGACAAACTCTCTTGAATTCCATGTAACAACTTGGGTTGAGTTACTAATCCTAGAAGCCTTGGTTGGATAAATGTTGTGGAATCCCTTGGTGGGTTGAGTTACAAGTCCTAGAAGCCTAGGTTGGAAAAACGCTCTAGAAGTCTGATGACAGCTATGGGTTGAGTTACTAGTCATAGAAGCCTTGGTTAGAACAAACCCTCTAAAAGCCTTGTAAGTCTTGCATGGAGACCAAACTGATGATGGTTTTGTGACATCCGATCGTGAGTTGGAATCATTGTTTCATTGGTTGACGTGGATGGCCTCTCAAAGCACTGGATTAATTTTGATTGTTGTATTCTACGAGATCCCACATTCATGCTTGGAATATGGTACGAGGGTGAATGGTTGAAGAGATATTTGGCTTAGACATTCTATGGTCAGGTGGAACATGGAGGTGTCATGCCAGTTTTGGATTTTGCATCATTATTGAAAGTTTATTTCGCCTTGTATTCCTATTAGAATTTTGATGGATTATATGTGGTCTATATGACTGTACTTTTATGAGTACTTTTGTTTATATTATGCTGGTTATGTATGTGTTTTATGACAATATTCGTCTATGGCTCTCATCATGCTTTTACCTGTAATTGAATAATCAATTTATTTATTACCTAATGGATGGAATTGTTGTTGATGTGTTGAGGCATCAATGGTTCTTATCAATTCTCAGCAAAATATGAGACCCCTATACTCAAAATTGTTAATTACACCTATATATTATACATTTGCAATATATTTGACGAAATGCTTGTCGTGGCTATTAGGGGCCTAGTCAAGGTTTTGAACAATTATTTTCCTTAGTACTATTATTTCCATGTTATTTTACTGATCTGAAGAGATGGATCGATTCTGGGTAGTGACTTAGGCTTTAGGCTTGAAAAAGTGGCACAAATCTTAGAGTCACTAGCATAACACTAGAAGTTTTGGTATTTGGTCACTAGTAGGAAAGCCTGTGATAGTGAATTTGGATTTCTAGTCGCCCTCCTGCTTATAGAATGGTAGCTACTGAGGGTTAATTTTTTCCAAAAGTTTCGTGGGACCCCAAGGTAACCTGTCGAAGGTATTGGACTATTTCCTAAAGGTCATGTCATTGATAATTAAGTTCTGTATCATGTGTTTCCATCGGTTCCACTCCCTTAATGTGACTTATGAGGTTGAATCATATCATAGTGGCCTCTTGTTGCATGTTTACCTCAGCTAGTCAGCTGCTTGGGCAGAGATGGGAGGAGGGTGTTACATTTAGAATCCACTTGTTGATCTATCACCATCTCCTTCCATCTGACCTACTCAAGATTTCTCTATAGATTCGGATTATAACCATGATGGTTTTCATGTGGTCATATAATCTCAGCCTCCATCCTTCGGTTCCTTTGATCCTCCATATTTTCTTGTGTTGTACTCATCCGAATCAGATCTCACATGTGATGTTCATAAGGATCAAGTTCTGGATGGAGTTGGTGTTCAAAAATCCACTTGCATATCATTTTTAATGAGTATGTGAGGGAGTTTGAACAAGAATCTACAGTCAAGGATGAGCTCCTTCTGTCTGCACGTCGTACACTTTATCTTGACATATTCCACAATTCTGTTATTTCTATTCCATCTTGTGAAAATTCATTTCTAGATGTTTCTATTTTCGATCATTCACAGAAGACATGGGATGCCATTTATTCATTTGATTACGGATAGGACAAATTTGTCTTCCCTAATTCACCCAATCTCCCATCTTATATTTCCGGAAATATAGAGTGTAAAATTTCCCATTTTTCATGATCCCTTATTTATGATTCATCAAATCATGAGGATGTCACTTTCCATCATCTTGAGTTTTCTGATCATAGATGTTGTGATCTTTTCATTCATTCATCCAATCATGATTCTGATTTATCTATTGTTGATCTTTCTAAGCCATCAGTATTTGATGATCCAACTCATGAATTGGAAACTCCTCAAGTTGTCGATGCACTTAACCCCGAGCTGATGGAGATGTCATGTTCTTGAAACCTTGAGGTTAGTTCCACTTCGGATCATAAACCTATTGAATATTTCAAGTCTCCTCATCACTCTTTTGTTTACACTAAAAATCAATCTATTTCATGGTTTTCACATCCAACCCTAGAATAACACAATCCTATCACTCAGGCATTGGAGGAGTCTTACATAGAAAGAACTGATGTGAAACGAAAGTTTTCTTCTTTCTTTATTTTTTCTTGTTTTTCAAGTTTGAAGGTGTGTACATTCTTGTTGTCCATACAAAATGTGACAACACACCATGATACATCCAAAATGTGCCTTTCATGTGCCTTCAATTTTTACTTTTCTGTACATGCATTAAAGCTTCAATCGTATTGGTTTACATTGGTGTATCTTTATTGTTGGGTGGTTTAAATGCATATCTGTCTTGTAATTTATGTTGTCGCCTACATTTTCCAACCAATGCACCAATCAATGCATTGGAAATATCAGTTCACATGACTTTTCCTATGCTCTGTTTAGGTTAGGAGTAGGAACAATGTTTTTTTTTTGTCCTAATTTCATTACTTTTTTTTCTTTGTCTTTCTTCTTTATTTTTCTTGTTTTCTTTTGCACCTGTAGGTTAGTTTCCGCATGAATCCATGTTTGGCTTCTTAGAAAAGCAGGTTGAAATCCAAGAGGAACTTGTACATATATCAACACTTGGTTATCTATCTATTCCATCTCTTTATGTGAATCTTTCATTTCTCCTAGTCGATGATACCATGATGGAAAATATGTTCCTTTCAAAGAGATTCATGGTGAAATCATGATGTTTTCACTCTTAACTAGTACCACCTACTATAATTAGTTTTCTATATTTGGTTAACCCTTGTCAACACAGTCAAGTAGATTAAGGAGAGGGGGGAAATGTTAACAAGTATGTCAGGGGTGTATATAAATATCCTTCTCTAGAGGGACAACCTCTTATGTTCTCAATAAGTAGGGATCCCTCTTCCACCTCATGAAATAAATAAGTACCTTTGCACATTTATTTGAAAAAAAAAAATAGAAGGAAAAAGAAGAGAAAGGCTTCTTGCACAAAGAGGTGAAGCAAGTAACTCTACTAGGGTACTGTCAAGGCTCTCTAGAAGTGGAGAAATGCTTGTGTTCTTAAAGTGCTCCATCAGGGTTGTGTCCAGGCTTGCTAGCAGTGGAGAAACACCAGAGATGAAACTAAAACTCTCACAGCTTATTTTACTTGTGCACCTATATATCCCTCATCCCCAATGCAAACAAATCAGTTTGAGTTCGCTTGGTATGTGTGTTGCTGATATAGATAATGGTAGGGACAATATCTTTAGCTCAAGCTAGTGAAGAAGCTATGATAATTGAAGAATTGAACTATACGTCCAGAAGAGTTGGACTCTTTTCCCACGAGACAAGGTCCATACATAGAGCTAGAGTGTACCAGTGTGTTGTAGCAGCTACAATCACCCTCCAAATTTTTTCTCGTGTTTCTTTTCAGAGCCACCCTTATAAACCACAATAGCTTAGCTTGCACTGATCTAGGTACTTGTGCTTCAACTGAGATTTATTATTTCAATATTGGCCTATGTTTTCTCACTTATCTCTTTTTCTAACCCACAAGTCAATCACTTGACTTGATCTTGATTTAGTTCCAAGCTTTCCTTGGAGAGCTATGCAATCCCTGAAAGAAACTAGGCTTACTCCCGGGAATTGTGTAGTCCAAGCTAAGATTGAGCCTTAATCTTAGAAATTCTGCAGAACTAGATGACAACCAACCTTGAGCTAGGAAATTATGCATAACATGAGAGGTAGCCTAGAGTCACTCAACCTAGAAATTGCACACAACCAACTATGCTAAGAAATTGCGTAATGCATGAGCCAAAGAGTTTCCTGGTTCTTCCCATAACCATGCTATCTCTTTGGGGAATGCACGGATTCTTTTCCCAAAAATGAAAAAAATAAAAAGAAAAAAACATCCCTAAAAAATAGGGATCTATTTTTAGCAGCCCGAAGGAGGTACTCGAGTTATTTTAGAAATTGTCACAAGGTTTTGCTTTTTACTTGATTTGTGGCATGCATGTAATAAACCCTAATTTGACTAAAACTATTCAATTGAATCTAATAGAGATAATTTTCACATTTAATCTTGGAGCTCTAGCATTCTCGAGGAGATAAAGAAGCCTTCCGTGTGATTGTCGTTTCTTTTCCAATTGCTTTTTTCTCTTCAAGTATTTTGTTTTTTCTTTATCGCCTTTTTGTTGTTTATCTTGTGAGAATGTTGTCTCCCTTGTTTCTTTGAAAAAATTATGGATTTCTAACTAGTTTTAGATTGTAGAAGCCTGTTTCAAGTTTTACATTTCCTTTCACAAGTGTCGTATGTGTTACCCTGTTTTTACACCAACTGTCACTATTGCGTCGAATCCCTTTACATGCCTTGTTTTCCTTCTATTTTATTCGTTGATACACTTGTTTCACTTGCATAATACATCACTTAGTCATATATGCACTCAAAGTCACACCATACTTTAGATATGACCAATTTCACACTCCCTTTGCACATATCTAGGCTCCCCTTACCCTGATCTCACTTTGCATTGTATGCGCTTCATAATATGGAAGCTCAAGGCCTTTGCCTTAGCTTTTTGAATTGTGTAGAGGTTGTCTTGGCCTGGATCCAACTATGCACTTTAGAGTTCCAGGAGATAGCCTCCTAGCTTGCCCATTAAGACTGTGCAATGTGCAGTATCTCCCAACCTTGGCCCAAGACTGAACTGCGCATGGCACAGTTCCAGTCAGCAAGCTTCCCCACTGACTATTGGAACTAAAAAATGCGTAATTCTAGTGGGAAGCTAGTGGCCTCTATGGAACATAATTACATAGTATGTCCCATCATGAGTCTAGTTTGTTGCTTGATCTAGTTTTGAAGTTGTCTTGGTTTTTAAGTTGAAATTTCCTTGCCATCATTGTCCTCTCTATCCCATAGGTACAATAGCTGTTGAGCATATCTCTAGCAGTAATAGTTAACATGGAATCCAAGAGAGTTGTATAAAAGGAAACCACCTAGAGCGGTACTAGGGAAGTAGTTGACCAGATATCATTTAATCTACCAGTCTATGTAGACACTCAGATTTTCATTGATAAGGGTACAACATTGACATGCTAATAAATCAAGGATATTTTTGTAGAGGACTTCAAGGAAGACATAGAGGCTCAATAGGTTTACATTAGAATCCATAGTTAGGCTTATACAAGGTTTCATGTAGGTACCCTGTCTTCCCATGTGCATACATTATCTGCTGGATTGTCTCACACATATGAACAAACAATGACTTTGAGTAGTGCAAGTTCGAAAGCGCTCTCCACATTAAGGGGGGAAATTGTTTAGCAAATGTATCATTTACTTTAGTCGACAAAGTGCATGGACTCATTTTTCTACACCACCCATAGCTTTGGGAATACTAGATACATCATCAAGCGTTGGGTGAAAGAGTGATCAAAGTTTAGTGAGACACCCAATCATGTTTACAAGACAAAGTCTCTCATGAAGGCTTATCGATTCATGATCATATTTTTGTATAGAATATGTGGTCAAGAGAACACATAAACCTTTCCTGAAGGTTCCATTGTAATGCTGGATGAGTTGGTGAATGATGGGAAACCATTCAACTGGTCAGTCTTGTTGGCTCATCAGTTGAACATCTGTGTGACCTATGCTCAAAATCTACCTAAGAATGAGAAAGACATATTTTAGATGTCTACGTTCTTACTTGATGCAATCTATGCCCAACAGTAGTTCCCTGGAATGAGCTAGACATGGACATCTACGGAGACTGTCATCAATGTTTATTGCAAATTTTTCAACTACAACTATCAAGGAGTGCTGGAAAATATAACTGACCATTTCATCATCACATTGTACAAGCTTATCTTTGAGCAGCGTCCCCCTTGCATGTCCCAAGAATCAATGGAGGTGATAGTGAACATCACAAGTTGGTATACCTCACTAGGTGGCACCTTCATCTTAGTGTATGGTAGAGAGAAGCCTTCACATGTTCTACCAAGGTATTCCAATGATAAGCTGGTCATGCAATAGGTCTCATATCATCTCTCCACGGGGTTTTTAGTTGGACTACATAGGAAGAAGAAAATGCCATGGACCACTCTTCCTTTATGGATCATATTGTATGAGATTAAGAGCTTGAAGGATGCATATTCCAAAGCTAAAGAGATAGTAGGATTCGATTTCGAGACCAAATAATTTAATCTGTATGATCCCCACGGTATTTGTAAGGACCACTATGCAGAGTTTGTTTCCCATGGATCCACGAGACATTTCATTGGGTGGAGGAGGTTCCTTTGAGGTATTGTTATAATTCCTCCAGACTTAATGAACTAGTTAGTATAAAAACAGATTGAAAAACTTCTCTACAGACAACAACAACACAAGAAGTAACAACAATATCAAAAATAAGTAACAATCTAGGATAGGACAAGGGAAAGAGGAAGATTAATGAGGACCTAGAGGAAGAGAAAAGTTACAAGATGAAGGCATATCATCTCTTGAAGAAAGAATATTTGGTAGTTGATGAAAAGAGGGAGCAATGGAGAAAGAGAGTAGAGTGAAGGAAGAAAGAAAAGAAGAGGTTGTAGGAAGAAGAATTGAAGCTACAAGAGACAAAGAAGAAGTTGAAGGAAGAAGAGGAGCTAAGGAGGAGAGAAATAGAAGAGAAGTAGAAGCAGGAAGAGGAACAAAGGTAAGGTGCAATGATAGAGAAAATAGCACCCACAAAGTTTGATGAGTCAGAATAGCTAGCAGTTGAGGAAGAGGGTGAGGAGATGTAAGATCGGGAGCTTACTCAACATATTGAGCAACTGATTGAAGTGAGAGACATGGAGTTGGAATAGGAGCCACAAAATGAATATACTAACCATATGTCAAGAGGACCAGAAGTCATCTCTTAGCCTTTGCCACCTCCAGTGTTAGAACCAATCTAGAGCGAGCAAGGGGAAGTTGTTCTCCTTGATGATGATCTGGTTATGGATGTGTACAGCCTACCATTTGACGAGTTGCAGAAGAGGATTGTATAAGCATAGAGGAAGAAATTTCCAGATGATCACACATCACCAAAACTAATCAAGTAATGGGTAATAGTGTTAGACACTAGGAAGCATCCAGCTGCCCTTGCCGATGCCAGCTTGGCTTATGTGGGAGCAACAAGCTCAAAAGTTAAGTTCTTGTTGGGAAACAATGAATAACTAGAAAATAAATCACAGACTTCTATGAAAGATACAAAACATCTTCGAGAGAAGAGTGCATTTTCTACAATGGGATGGATGAGAAAAGTGATACAGATTGAAGTATCAATGCTTGAGAGTACCACGCAGAATCTCTATGACATATTTGTCACTATGCATAAAGCAGTTGTCTCTTTGCATGGCTTATAGGAGCAAAGAAAAGAGTTTTTTCAAACTCTCAAGAACATACATGTTACCATTGCCCATGTACAGGAGTGGATAATGTGGTACATAGAGGCCTCGATTCACTTATCAAAGAAGATGAAGCCATAGACAGAGCTAGAGATAGTAAAGGTATTGATGTTGATCAAGAACTACAAGCATCTCGCCCCATTTTTTAGCAACATACAAGCCTCATATGTATGGTTGTACAATAATTTTGATGTCATGGTGAGAATGCAAAGGATCTCATAAATCGGTTCCCTCACCCAGGCTAGACCCAAGAATCACGTCTGACTAGAGATTGATGAGTACGTGGAGCGGCTAAGGCAATCAGGCACTAGGGATGACTTGGAGCTGAGCAAACATAACATGCATACGTACATTGGTGTTTCAGTCATGGTCAATACCATGTTGCACATTCTTTAGAACAAGTTGGATACAGGTTTGAACACCATATACCCGACTGTGATGGAGGCAAGAGTCCGCTATTAGAAAGACACCATCAAGTATTTTAGGGAAATCAACACATGGTACCAAGCTTCGCATCAATATGTGACCGAGAAGCACCAAGTGGAGGTTGTCGAGTTGTTCTTTCCCCAAAGATTGGAGTCATAGTGTTTTGCCTCATTAGGCTATATCTAGCCCATTTTGTCTTACATGGGTACATGTGGAAAATGTAATAGCATTTGTAAATACGTTGTAAGATAAATTACAAGTGTCATTAATGGAATGAAAAATGTGATCATTTGATGTAATGAATTATTTGGAAAGAAGTTGAAGAGTCATCAGGGTAGTCAAAGGGTGTCAAAGGGGAATGTCAAGGGTCGCCCACCCTTTTTTATAAATAGAATGTCATAACTCATAGAACATGATTTTGGGAGCCAAGATTTTGGCTAGGCTTAGACATAGAAAAGGCTTGGGAGTATTGTAATGAGCCTTGGCTTCTCCATAGCATAGAACAAGTATACTTCTTTGGAGGTGCAGGTGTTCTTGACTGTAATGTTCCACTATTGGGGTCAGTGATCATCAATGGTGTATGTATAGATGCAACTTTCACTTATAATAATAATAAAAGAGCCAACACGCTTTCATGCATATGTTGTTATTGTAGTTGGACTATTTTGGTTGCTTTATCAATTTATGTTGTTTAACTTATGAATTTTCTTATGAACTACTTTGTATGAAATTGTATGAATTCTATTGATTGCATGATGTTGGATTAACCGATCACTTTAATTTGTGGACTATTCCACATTTTAGCTTCTAATGTCACTCTGCTCATGTGTTACTTTCAAGTTGTGTACTATTACAGGATTCTAAGGGGCACACTTCCTTTTACCCTCCATATGTTAGAACCTTCATGCATTGCACTTGACTCTCTGTGTGGTCACACACTTTCTCTTACCCAAAGTTATCTTACTTAACTCCTTGCACTATCGAGGTCAAGGCATTACACTACCACCCACTATTGGGTCTCCTACTCAAAATGGTTTGAGATCTAATTAGGACTTCATATTGGGGAAATCCCTTGAATTTTGGCAGGTCTAGGACCGTCAACATTTTTGGTGCTAGAAGGAGGGTCATATGACAAGATGAGCCCTTGAAGTTTGTTTTGAAGCTCTGCTGATATTTCATGACTTTTGTTGAAATCATAACCCAATATGTTTCTCTCACGCTATTGATTTTGAAGCTCCATCGAGCATTATAGATGACTTGTCCAAATATAAGTTCAATGGTGATAACAAAACACCCTTGTTCAGGCACACAATTTCCTTTCCTGCCTTTTGTGACAATGATGATGTCCCGTCGGATGACATTGCATGTGGGTTGTTCACTTTCACATTCAAAGGGCATGCAAAGCAATGATGCCACACATTGCCTGCAACCTCTATACACTCTTTTTATGATATGTTCAGAGAATTATGTTGTTCTTGCATTATTTATGACCATAAATGCTTAATCTAAAAAATTTAAAATTGCGAAAACCACTGGAAGAATCTCTTCAAAATTTTCACGGTCATTTTCTTCACTACTGTTATGAATATCCTGAAGTTGAAATTGAACGGGAATTTTTGGAGGAAAGATTTCAATATCTTCTTCACATTTCTGAGAATCCACAAGAGTTAGAATATTTTGAAACTCTCCCAACATTCATCGGTGTTAGAGCCTCTAAATACTAGATGGAAAAAGTTGTTGTCCCAAGTGGCCCTCCATCCCCATGTTATCAAATAGTTGTAGCTCCATATCTCTAGGTGGGAGAAATTGAGAATCCACCTGTTGATCTATGAACATCTCCTTCCACCCCACCTATGTAGGATTTATGTACATATGAGAATCCACCTATCAATCTATCACCATCTCCTCAACCTCCGTTCTTTGGTTCCTTTGATCATCGACATTTTGGTGTGTTGTGTTCATCCATCTTGGTTCTCACATGTGATGTTCACTAGGATCAAGTTATGGATGGAGCTGATCTTGAACAACCAACATTCGCTATCATTTTTTATGAGTATGTGTGGGATTCTGAACAAGAATTTGTAGTAAAGGATGATCTCCTTCTGTCCACACCTCATCTACTTTATCCTGACATCTTCCACGATTCATCTATTTCTATTCCATCTTGTGAAAATTCATATCCAAATTTTCTATTTCCAATTATTCGTAGAACATGTGGGATGCCAGTTTTTCATTTGATTGTGAAGAGGACAAATTTAGCTTCTCTAATCCACCCAATCTCTCATCTTATATTTTTGAAAACATAGAGGGTGAAATTTCCCATTTTTCATCATCCCCTGTTTATGATTCATCGGATCATGAGGATGCCACTATCCATCATATTGAGTTTTGTGATTGTGGTTGTCATGATTTTTTCATTCATTCATCCAATCATGATTATGAATTGTCTACTATTTATCTTTGTAAGCCATCATCCTTTGATGATCCATCTCATGCATTGGAAACTCCTAAAGTTGTCGAGGCTCTTTAGGTCAAGCTAATGGATATGTCAGGTTCTCGTAGCCTTGATGTTAGTTCCACTTCTGATCACAAACCTATTGAATCTTTATAGGCTCCTCATCACTCTATTGTTTATGCTAAAATTGAAATCAACTTCATGGCTTTCACATCCTCCACGGGAATCACATGATCCTATCGCTCATGCATTGGACAATTCATATGTAGCAAGAACTATTATGAAACAAAAGTTTTCTTCTTTCTTTATGTTTTATTGTTTGCCAAGTTTGAAGGTGTGTATATGCTTATTATCCATGTACAATGTGATAGGACACCATGATACATCGTTAGATTCCATTTCATGTGCTTTCATTTTTTTCTTTTCTGTGGATGCATTAAATCTTTGAACATGTTGGTTTACATTATTGTATATTTCTTGTTCACTGGTTTACTTTCATATCTTTCTTGTCAATCATGTTGTCACCTACGTGGGCTAAGAAATTTGATGATAGATGCATTGGAAATATCACTTCACATGAGTTGGACTATGCTCTGTTTAGGTCAGGAGTAGGAGTAGTGTTTGATTTTTTTGTTTTGTTCCATAATTTTCTTTCTTTCATTTGCTTTTTCTTGCTTCTTTCCTTTGTTGATTTGTTTCTTCGCATGTAGGTTAGATTCCACATGAAACCATGTTTGGCTTCTTAGACAAGCAGGGTGAAATCAAAGTGGAACTTGTACAACTATCAACACTTGGTTATCTGTCTATTCCCTCTATTTATGTGAATCTTGCATTTCTTCTAGTCGATGATACCTTGATGGAAAATATGTTCCTTTTAGAGAGAATCATGGTGAAATCCATTAGGGGAATTTTGAGGTCTAAAATGGGCCTCCTAAGAAAATTATAAAATAATAGTGGAAATAATAAAATAAGATTCGATTACATCATCAAATTTTAGAGGGAAAGAAGAGAAAACTATTTTTTCAACTTATCTCCATGTGGTTTTACTCAGATTTCGAGAAGAAACACTTGTTGGATACATAATTTGTTTCCTCATCCAAGGAGTACCCATGTTTCATACTTTAGATGGACCCTTCTACATGAAAAATGAGAAATACATGAAAATGTGATTGCAATCATGTTTTTTCATATATTTCTCATTTTTCATATAGTAGGGTCCATCAAAAGTATGTGACATGGGTGTTCCTTGGATGCTGAATTAAATTTTGCATCCAATGAGTACTCCTCAAAATTTAAGTAAAACTTTAGGGAGATAAGTTGAATATACAAGTTGAAAAAAGTAGTTTTATTATTTTATTATTTTTTAATCCTTTTATTCTTTTACTCCAAAAATTTTGAATCCAGCCCCATGGTTGACAACATCATCTTGAATCCTGTTGGCCCTTATAAAAATTATTTTGGTTGTACATTTTTCTTGGGAGGCCCATTTTAGACCTCAAAATTCCCCTAGTGAGGATGCTTGCACTCTTAATTAGTACTGCCTACTCTAATTGGTTTTCTATATTTGGTTAACCCTTCTCTACTCAGTGAAGTAGAGTAAGGAGAGGGGGAAAACCTTAACAAGTATGTCAGGGGTGTATATAAATATCCTTCTCTGAAGGGACAACCTCTTCTGCTCTCATTAAGTCAAGATCCCTCTTCCAGCTCATGAAAAAAATAAGTGCCTTTACAGAGTTCTTTGAAAAATGAAAAAATGAAAAAAATAAAATAGAGGGAAAAAGAAGAGAAAGGCTTCATGCATAGAGAGGTGAAGCAAATAAATTTGTTGAGGTATTGTCCAGGCTCACTGGCAATAGAGAATCGCTTGTGTTCCTGAGGTGACTCCGCTGGGGTACTGTCTAGGCCTTCTGGCAGCGGATCAAGAATAGAGATGAAACAAAATTCTGATTGTATCTTTTACTTGTGCACCTATATACCCCTCATACAAATTCGAAAAAACTCAGTTTGCCTTGGCTTTGTATGTGTTCTACTGATAAAGATAATGGTAGGGACTACACCTTTAACTCAAGATAGTGAAGAAGCTATGATAATCGAAGAATTGAAAAATACTTCTAGAAGAGTTACACCCACTTTGCATGAGAGAAGGTCCATACATAGAGCTAGAGTTCTACCAGTGTGTCGCCCATGTTGTAGTAGCTACAACCACCGTCCAAAATTTTTCCCATGCTTCATTTCAGAGTCTCCTTTATAAACCACATCAACTCCACTCACACTGATCTAGGTACTTGTGCTTCAACTATTCTTTATTATTTCAATATTGGCTTGTTTTTGCTCACTTATCTCTTTTCATAACCCACAAGACAATCTCTTGACTTGATCTTGATCTAGTTTTGGGCTTGCCTTGGAGAAATGCACAATCCTTGAGGGAAACTAGCCTTGCTCCTGGGAATTCTGTAGTCCAGGCTAACAATGAGCCTTCAGCTAAAAAATTATGAAGAAGTGGATGGCAGCTAGCCTTGAGCTGCGAAATTGCACAAAACATGAGATGTAGCTAAGAGCCACTCAATCCATAAATTACACAGAACCAACTGTCGTTAGAAATTAGTGTTTCTGAGTCTTTCAAATAACTCCATAATCTCTCTGGGAAATTCATCGCATTTTTCACAAAAATGAAAAAAACAAAAAGTAAAATCATCCCTAATAAATAGGGATCTAGTTTTAGTAGCCGAAAGGAGGCACTCAACTTATTTTGGAAACTTCCACCAAGTGTCGTGTTTTCCATTATTTGTGACATGCACGTCATGAACCCTAATTTTACTAAAACTATTTAATTGATGCTATTAGATCTCATTTTCACATTCAATCCTGGAGCTCTGGCATTCTGGAGGAGATCAAAGAACCTTCAGTGTGATCATCATCACTTCTCCTGGTGAGTTTTTCTTTTCTAGTCTTTTGCTGCTTTTTCTATCATTTTTTGTTATCTAGGTTGTGAGAGTGTTGTTTAACTTGTTTCTTTAAATGAATGATGGAATTTTAACTTGTTTTAACTTGTAGAAGTGTTGTTTCAATTTTGATGTCACATTTCCCTGCTTTTGCGCAAACGACCGTCATTGCAGTGACTCCCTTCACATGCATTGTTTTCCTTTAATTTGATTGATTCTTGCACTTGTTTCATTTGAATACTTCATCACTTAATCAGATCTGCACTTAGCATCACACCATCCTTCATAGTTTCTCGATTTCACACTCTATTTGCCAAGATATGTGCTCCCCTTGCTCGGATCTCACTTTGCATTGTATGCATTTCACAATTTGGGAGCTCAAGTGATCATAATATAGATTAGGGGCAAGAATTAGCTCAAAAATCAAAGTTCTTAGAATCAGTCAAAATTTGAACGAATGTGTTTGTGTCGATAAAATGATTCCAATGCAACTTGTTTCATTTAAAATAGAATTTGTATGAGAAAGTTAGAGCCCACTGACTGTTTCACCAAACAGGAAAATTTTGGTATAGGCTAACTGGGCATCCATACAACCCAGTTAGCAGGAAGAATATTCCTTGGAATATTCCACAAAACATTCCTTGGAATATTTCTTGTAATATTCCTGTATAGGTGGGTGAATCATATGTTGACAAGTGGCAGTGCTGAATTGCGCAATTGTGGTCAAGTTGGATCAATGGGAAGGCAACACGTGGCAAGCCTAGAGGCCAACATGTGCCCCTACAATGGTGTATTAAAATTTTTTGGAGGCATTGGGGTTCGACATTGCGACCTCCCCTCCATACTTCCCATCTCTTAACCGTCTCCACTACATTGTTAATTAACTACAATATGGTTCTGTGCATATTTATGGTGTAATTGTTTTAGAATTGGCTATTAGGAGGGCCAACCCTCCCCATGTGAACACTCCTTTGGGGTGATGGTTTTGGTTATGGATAACAATGGGCAGCCAACATTACATAACCACGAGCCTAACCATGCCTAGTAATGCCACATGTAACTACTCCATTCAAACCGCCAGGTCAACCATCTGGAAACCGTGCAGAATTTTTGCTAGCCATGACATGTGCCTAGTCATGGAATAGTTAGTGCTAATCCAGGATTATATTTAGTTAATTTGGCTTAAAATTTAATAAAAAAAACATTTAATTGAGTGGTAATTTTAGTGGTCCACCAATTTCACCCCTTCCACCAATTTTGGTGGCCTTAACTCGAGTTCCTCTAGTTTTAGTGGAGGATTCCTCGGGAGTAATTATTTCTCTCATAACTTGGGCAAAATTTGACCAAATGAGCATCAGGAAAAGGTGCTCCTAGAGGATTTTAATAGTTTGAACACAATGGAATAAGGAAACATGATACTTTTGTATGTGATTTTTTAACATTGAAGCTTAGGGAAGCCGAGGGCCACCAGGGAGGAGGTCTAGCCCAGAATAGTTGTGGTCCATTTGCCGAGTTTGAAAAGTCATATTAGAGGTTTTGGGATTCTCTGAGTCCAATGATGCAGATTTTAGGAGCTGTAGAGCAATGTAAATTGTACTATTTTCCATTTTGAGGAAATACAGAGGCCCAAGCCATGGAAGCTGGACCAAGGAGATGTAGCTCAGGAGGGGTGAACACCTTTATCAAAACATTATGTTAAGTGTTTTTCTTGATAATTTTCTGTCCATTTGCTTACTATTTTTCATAGCTTTACTTTCATTTTATTCTTCTCATGATTTCACATAAAAATCAACATAAAATTTACTTGTTTCCAATCACCAACAACATAAGAGAACCCTGAACATGAAGCAATAGAGAAGCACATGTTTATAAATTTGTAATTGAAATTAGCACAACAAAACTAAAATTTAGCTACAGATCAAGTTGTTATCACAACAAAGGTTTATTTGCCTGATTTGTTAAGATTTGTGCAAGGAGAATTAACATCATGCGAGTTTATGTAATGGCAGCATCAACAAGTGATGTCTCTAATCTCTCTTCCTTAGCAAGATTCTTCGATGAAGAGATGTTGCAAGAGTTCTTAATCATGAGAGATGTGGTGCATGAGATGATTGAAGATAGGAAGGATAACACTATACCTCAAGAGGATTTGATGGCCATGAAGGAGGGGAAGGAAGAGCTTCTTGAAAAGATGCATGAGATGGAGGTTTTACTCCATGATGCCAAGGAAACCCTAGCCAAGTATGTGCATGAACATGAGGTATGAAATTCAAGTTTATCTTCAATTTTCTCTCAAAATAAATGTTTTGGTGCTTTTGAAAGACACACGATAGGAATAGGGTCCAAATTGTTGATGAAAATGGGATATGAAGGTAAAGGGCTAGGCACACATGCATAAGGCAAAGTGAAGCCAATTTTTGTTGAGGAGAGGCCTAGGTATTTGGGTCTTGGTTATGGAAAACATGATGGAGAATTCTCCAAAGCCATGGAGGAACATGAAAGTGTTCCAAGAGGAAATTTCATTATATGTTCATACCCTCAAGATTGTGAAGATTGTGTTCATGAGGAATGCAAAAGTTGTATACCCAGTTTACAAGAAGATGCTCATAAGCATGCAACTAGTCGAAAGGGAAAACAAGAGGATGTTGAATCTCTAAGGTCATTTATACCATTGTTGGTTTTATGAAGAGAGCCACTACCTCACCAAATTCACCTCCTCAAGAAGGCAACAAAGGTGAATGTGCAAGGTATAAATATGCCTTTAATCAAGTTTCTTTTGATTATGATAAACATGGTAGATCTTCACATAAGAATTGGAGAGAATTTAAATGTTCTTTTTGTGGTTTGAATAACCATAATGTTTCAAGACGTTGGAAGAAAATATCCACATATAGGAAACTTTCAAAGAAAAAATGACAGAAAAGTAGAGGTCCATTGTATAATGGAAACCATGTTGCAAACAAGGTGCAATTATTTGGCACTCATTGCCACAAAGAAGGTCATTTCATCGACAAATGTTGTAATTTGTATCCAACAACTCATCCATGACATTTTAAGAAGGTCGAGAGAGACTTTGGAAAGAATGAAAAAGAGGATTCCATAATTGATGTGGGTGTAGATGATTCACAAGATGATGTGCATCTGAAAGAAGGGCCATGGAAATGGTTTGGTAAGAGGTAGTTTGATTTCTTATCCAAATAAGGCCTGAATTTATTTTGTTGATAGATGCAATTATTAGCATTAAAAATGCATTTCTTTTCTGTTGAAAGAATGCTACAACTTGTAGGATGCAAGATGTTGAAAGTGGAGTTCTGTTTGACTCACTTAAATGCAGCAAAGAAGACAATTTGTGGTTACAATTTTTCATGTGAATGCATTTCTTTTGAATGCATTCTTGATGTTGCATATCTTCGCAAGGAAGGTGTGTGAAAGTGGGGTATGTTACTCACCTCATTTGGAGAAATTTTTCCAATCCAGCTATTTATGTACCCATACATGTTTTTTGGCTTATTGTACTTGTGCTTGTACTTGTGGGAGAGTTGAATAATTGTACACAACATGAGAGTTTGTGTGTGTGTGTGTGAATAGTGGAATTGTTGCTAGTTTCATTGTATTTGGATGCATGCATGAGGATTAACTTGTGTCAATTGTTGTTACATGTATGTTATATCAAGTTGGAAAAGTTGATTTTATCTCCAAAGATGAAAGGGATATGTTGACAAATTACTACATGAGATGTGGAATTCTTGTGGTTTATCCAAAGAATTGTCAAGCTGTTGTACATGCTTATGTTTGGATCTCAAGTCAAGTCACTTATTTGAAGAAGTATGTTTTGCTGACTTATGTTTAGTTGATTATGTTTTGTCATCTTGTTTAGTAAACCATTGACTAACACAACAAGATTTTCCATTTAATGGTTATATTTGTGACAAGATGTCACAGGATTTTGGAAGGTCCATTCTTGAGCAAGATACTCATGCTTAGCCTTCATTCTCAAATCATGAAATGAGTAGCATGTTGAACTAGAGGATGATAGTGACAAGAAGTGAAAGTGGACGAGATGCAAAAAATTTGCAGGCATTGTAGACTGTTGTATGTGTTGACGCCAATATTCTCAGTGGGAAGGCTATCAATTTGTATTAGTTTTCCAAGCACTGAGGGATTGATGTGGTACATCAAACATATTTTGCGGCTAGAAAGTGTTGAGTAAGTGTTGGATTGGGTTAGTAGCAAAAGGAGAATACTGGTTCAGGGACATAGCTATTTGCAATGCAAGGCATGCTAGTGTACCCAAGTGGTTGTCATGGAGATTTATTCGGGTATAATCAATTGATAGAACTTGGAAAAGAGAATAGTATTCAACTCTCATCAGATAACCAACTTTTGTGGGTTCAAAAGCTTGTCAGTGGGAAGGCATGATCGAAATCCGGATTAGGTGCAAGAATTGGCTCAAACATCAAAGTGCTTGGAATAGCTCGAAAGTTAAATGACCATGTCCATATTAGCAAAATGATCCCAATGTGACCTGTTTCATTCAAAATGGAGTTTATATGAGAAAGATAGAGCCCACTGACAATTCCACCAAACATGCAAAATTTTGGTATAAACTGACTGGGCATCCGTACAACGCAGTTAGAAAGGAGGATATTCCTTGGGATATTCCTATATAGGTGGGCTTATCATATGTTGACATGTGGCAGAACTACATTGGGCAATTGTGGTCGAGTTGGAACAATGGGAAGGCAACACGTGGCAAGCCCGGAGGCTACCATGTGCCCCATACAATGGTGTATTAAAATTTTATGGATACATCGGGGTTAGACCCCGTGACCTCCCCTCCTCAGTGCCTATGAAGTAACCATCTTTACTACATTATTACTTAACTGTAAAATGGTTTATGGTCTAACTGTATTGCAATTGGTAGTTAGGAGGGCCAACCCTCCCCATGTGAACACTCCTCTGGGGTGATGGTTTCGGTTACGATTAAAAAAAGGTAGCCAATGTTACATAACCTCTAGCCTAATTGTGTCAGGTAATGCCACATGTTACTGGTACATTCAAACCTCTAGGTCAACAGTCTGGAAACCGTGTGGAATTTACACTAGCCACTGTATGTGCGCACTCAGAGAGACCACCAACAGTTAAGGGTAATGGTTAACACTAATATGGGATTATATGTAATTAATCCTATTTAAACTTCAATAAAACCACAATTAATTTTGTGGTAAATTCAGCGGTCCACCAATTTCCTCCCTTCCACCAATTTTAGCAGCCTTAACTGGAGTTCCTCCAGTTTTAATGGAGGATTCCTAGGGAAAAACTGTTTCTCTCATAACTTGGGAAAACTTTGACCAAATGAGGACGATGAAAAGGTGTTCCTAGATGATTTTGACATTATGAACATAATGGATTAGGTTTTAGAGGCAATGGGGCACTCATTTACGTGATTTTTCCACATTGACTCTTAGGGAAGCTGACGACCACCAGGGAGGAGGTCAAGCCCAGAAGAGTTGTTGTCCATTTGTAGAGTTTGAAGAGTCGTATTATATATTTTGGGATGCTCTTAATCCATTGAAGAAGATTTTAGGAGCTGTAGAGCAATGTAAACTATACTTTTCTCCATTTTCAGCAAATACAGAGGCCGAAGCCATGGAAGCTGGAACAAGGAGATGTAGTTCAGGAGGGGTGAAATCCTTTATCAAAAAATTGTTTTAAGTGTTTTTCTTGATGTTTTGTTGTTCATTTTCTTGCTATTATTCAGCATTTTACTTTCATTTTATTCTTCTCATGATTTCACATAAAAGTTGGCCTAAAATTTACATGTTTCCAATCACAAACAACATAAGAGAACCCTGCACATGAAGTAATAGATAAGGATGTGTTTATAAATCTATAATTCAAATTAGCACAACAAAACTAATGCTAATCTACAAATCATCAAGGCCTATGATTTGGCATTTGTAATTGTGTAGAGGTTGTCCTGGCCTGGCTCCAACTGTGCACTGCATAGTTCCAGGAGCAGGCCTCCCAATTTGGTCACTCAGACTACCTAATGTGTAGTCTCTCCCAGCCATGGACCAAGACTAAACTACACATTACGTATTTCCAGTCAACATACCTCCACATTGACCATTGGGAATTTTCAATGTGTAATTCCAGCAGGAAGCCAGTGACCTCTATGAACCAAAATATTGTAGTTTGTCCCATCATGAGGTCGGTTTTTTTCTTGGCCTTGTCTTCAAATTGTCTCAGTTTTTAAGCTGAAATTTGCTAGCCATGAGTTTCCTCTCTGTCCCACAAGTACAATATTTTTTTATCATCTCTCTAGCAGTTATAGTTAACATGGCATCTAAGAGAGTTGCATCAAAGGAAATCACTGAGAGAATTACTAGGGAAGTAGTTGAGTAGATATCAGTTAATCTACCAGTCTATGTAGACACTCAATTGTTCATTAAGAAGGGTACAAAATTTACATGGAAACAAATCAAGGATAATTTTGTAGAGGACTTCAAGGAAGACTTCAAGGATTGACAGGTTTACCTTAGCATCCATCAGTCAGGCTTATACAATGTTGCCTGCATGTACCCTGTCTTCCCATGTGCAGACATCATCATCTCAATTATCTCACATAAAGTTGAGAAAACAATGACTTTGATGAGTGCTAGTGGGAAAGAGCTTGCCACCTTCAAGGCAGAGAACTTTCAACAAATGTATCATTTACCTCATTCAGTGAAGTGCATGGACACATTTTTCTATGCCACCCACAGCTTTGTGAATACTAGAGACATCGCCAAGGGTTGGGTGAAAGAGCCATCAAAGCTCATATAGACACCTAATCATGTTTACAATACAAAGTCTCTTAGGAAGGATTATGGATTCATGATCATCTTTGTGTGTAGAATATATGGTCAAGAGAACATAGAAACATTTCCTAAAGTTTGGGTAGTCGTGCTAGACCAGTTGGTGAATGATGTGAAGCTATTCAATTGGTTAGACATGTTGGCTCATCAGTTGATCATCCATGTGATTAATGCTCAGAATCCACCTAAGAATGAGCAAGAAATATTTTACATGTACATGTACTTACTTGATGAAATCTGTGCCCAACAACATTTCCCTAGCATGAGTTGGACATGGACACTTGAGGACACTTTTGTCAATGTTTATTACAAGTTTCTTTCAATCTGTTGCTATCGAAGAGTGATGGAAAAGATAACTGACCATTTCATCATCCCATTGTACAAGTTTATCTTTGAGTAGGATCACCTTGCATGTCCCAAGAAGCAATAGAGGTGATAGTTAACATTGAAGATTGGTATGCCTCACGAGGTGGTCATTAGAGTGTATGGTAGAGAGAAGCATATGCATGTTTTTCCAAGGTATGCCACTGAAAATTTGTTCATGCAAGAGGTCTCATATCACCTCTCCATAGGTTTGTTAGTAAGACTGCATAGGAAGAATAAAGCACCATGGCCCTCTCTTCCTCTGCTAATCGAATTTTAAGAGATTAAGAGCTTAGAGGATGCAGATGTCAAAGCTAAGGAGATGGTAGGATTTGATTTTGGCACTAAAGACTTAAATATGTATGATCCCCACAGTGTTTTCAAGGACCACTGTGCAAGATTGTACATCTCATCGATCCATGGGACATTTCATCGGGTGGAGGAGGACCCTTTGAGGTAATTTTATGATGCCTCTAAACTCAATGAATTGGTCAATATAGCAATGTCTTGGAAAGCTTCTCTGATGACAAGAGTAACACAGGAATCATGAACAACAAAAACAACAACACGCAACAATCTAGTACAGGAAAGAGGAAGATTTTTGAGGATGCACTAGTAGAGCAAAGATGCAAGATGAAGCAAATTCTCTCCTGGAGAATTGTTATTTGGTAGTGGAGGAAAAGAGGGAGAATAGCAAAAGAGAGTAGAGCAAAGGAAGAAAGAAAAGAAGAGGTTGCAGGAAGCATCACTAAAGTTGTAGGAGACATTGAAGAAGTTGAAGGAAGAAGAGGAGTTGAGGAGGAGAGAAAGGGAAGAGGAGAAGAATAAGGATGAAGAACAAAGGCAAGGCACGATGATATAGGAAACAAATCCAATATGGGTTGATGAGTTAGAATAACCAACAACTTAGGAAGAGGGTGAGTAGATGTAGGAGCAGTAGATTTTTTAGCAAATTGAGCAACTGATTGAAGTGATAGACATGGAGTTGGAACATGAGCCATAGAATGAAGATGCTTACCTTATGACAAGAGCACTATAGGTCATCTCTCAGTGTCCACCACCTCTAGTGTCAAAACCAATCCCAAGCGAGAAAGGAGAAGTTGTTCTTCTCGATGATGTTCTCATTTTGGATGTGTACAATCTATAATTTGATGTGTTGTAGAAGATGATTGTACAGGAATAGAGGAATCACTTTCTAGATGATCATGCATCACTTCCATTAATCAAGGAAAGGGTGATAGCATCAGTCACGAGGAAGCGTCTAGTTTCCCTTTCTGATGCTAGTTTGGCTTATGCAAGAAAAACGAGCTCAAATTTTAAGTTCTTTTTGGATGAGAATGAACAAATGACAAAAAAATTACAAGATTCCAAGGAAGAAGCATAATGAATTTGAGGAAATATTGAAGTTTCCAGAAACGGAGAGATGACAAAAATGATACTTGATGAAGTATCAACACTTGGGAGTAGCAAAGCTCTATGACCTATTTTTCACCATGCATAAAGCAGTTTTCCTTTTGGATGGCTTACAATAATGGAGAAAATATTTTGTTCAAACTCTCAAGAACATACATGCTTCCATCGCCCATGCATAAGAGTGGGAAATGTAGCACAAAGGGGCCCCGCTTTACTTAGAAAACTAGATGAAGCCACAGGAAGAGCTAGAGAAAGAAAATGTTTAGATGTTGATCCAAAATGACAATTGGCTCACCCCATTCATCAGCAACATATAGGCCTAAAATGAACATTATACAAAAATTTGGATGTGATGGTGAGAACACATAGGATAAAATCATTTGGTTCCCTCATCGAGGCTAGACCTAAGAAACAAGTCTGGCTAGAGATCAATGAGTACATGGAGAAGCTAAGGCAAGATTCCACTAGGGATCACTTGGAGTTGAGTGCACATTTTATGAAACTAGCTCAAGAAAAAGATAGAAAAAATAGATCAACGCCTTAGAATTCAGCCTCTTCGAGAGGGAAACCTCCTTTACATTACATAAATGAACAATTCTTGGATGATTCAAATGACAAAACCTCCTTTCTATATATAGAGTCTAAGGAGTCACAATATAACCCAGTCGACCTAACAATAATAATGTAAAGCCACAAAAATAACAATAGAGGGATTCTATGGGGCACAGTAATAACAATATGGGAACAATAGGGGCACACCAATATTAATAAGGGATACAACTACAATAGTAATGGGGTAATCACTAGTATTAAGGGACCCAACATGCCCCTCTCCTTCAAAAAAGTGTTGTCCTCAACACTTGAGTAGTTCTGGATGCTTCTGTATTAAATTTTCATCCCCCCATGTGGAATCTTCAGTGGATAAGTTCTTCCACTTGATAAGATGCTCCGAAATTGATCGATTTCGTAGCTGTCGAGATCTTGTTTCTGTGACTGCTTCTGGTTCCAATATAATTTTTCCTTCCTCGTCAAGTTCTGACAATATTGTTTGAACTGGGAGCTTTTCGCCTATAACCTTCTTTAAACATTAAACATGGAAAATTGGGTGCAATCGAGAAGCTACAGGAAGCTCCAATTTGTATGCCATAGTACCAATCTTTTGCAACACCTTGTACGGACCATAATACTTTGGTGATAATTTATAATCCTTCTTAGCTTGCTTGAGGGATATTTGCTTATATAGTTGTAGCCGTAGGAATACCCAATCACCTACATCAAAACTTCTTTCGTTGCGATGTTGATCTGCCTATTGTTTCATTCTATTCTGTGCCAACACGTGGTTATCCTTTAAGAGTTGGAGGACTTGTTGTTGATGTTCGATGTGATGTTCCACTGCTTGAACCTTCGAATTTTCTCTTAAATATGATGTGATGGATGGTGGCTGATATCCATAAAGTGCCATAAATGGGGTCATTTTTTTTGTTGTATGGAAGGAAGTGTTATACCACCATTCAGCCAAAGGAAACCATTTGACCGATTGTGTCTGTTTATCAGATACAAAGAAGTGAAGATATACTTCCAAACATTTGTTTACTATCTCAGTTTTCCCATCAGATTGAGGATGATAAGATGGGTTATGAGCTAACTGAGTACCAAGACCAAAAAATAATTCTGTCCAAAAATTTCCAGTGAAAATGGGATCTCTGTCACTTACAATAATCTTTGGGTTTCCATGTAGCTTTTAAACTGCTTCCATAAATGCAGTAGAAATTGTACTGGATTTAAATGGATGTGATAATGCACAAAAGTGTGCATACTTGGTAAGTCTATCAACGACCACCATGATGACACTCTTTCCCTCAGATTTGGGTAAGCCTATGATAAAATCCATTGAAACCTCCTCCTAGTGTTGGCTTGGAATGGATAAAGGTTGTAATAGACCCAGTGTCTTAATTGTTTCAACTTTATTTTGTTGGCAAACCAATCATTCTGCCACAAACTTTTGAATATCTGATTTAAGGCCATCCCAAAAAAATTCCTTCTTAACCCTGTGGTAAGTTTTTAAAAATCCTGAGTGCCCTCCTATGGGAGAAGTGTGCAATTCCATAAGAATCTTTTGTTTGAGTTGTGAATTCTTACAAAGGTATAAGCGATCTTTGTACCATAACGAATCATTTTTCCAGCTGAGTGTATCAGATGTACTGGAATCTTGTTGTAACTTTCGAATAAGTGCCCACACTTCATCATTCTTCCATTCCTCCCTTGCTTCATTTATCCAATCTGGTTGGATAATAGAAATGGCGCACAACAATGCTTCCACATCCTCATCCTTTCTTGAGAGTGCATCTGCCACCACATTTTGCTTCCCTTTTTTGTAGATGATTTCAAAGTCATAACCCAACATCTTTGTGACCCACTTTTGTTGCTCTTCAGAGGATAATCTTTGTTCTAAAAAGTATTTTAAGGCTATCATGATCCGTTTTTACCTTGAAGTGTCTTCCCATTAGGTAGGGTCGACATTTCTTAAGTGCATGTAGTATTGCCAACATTTCTTTCTCATAAATAGCTTTGTGTAAAAACTTTCCCTTGATTGGAGGACTTTCAAAAGAAATGGGTCTTTCATCTTGCATTAGAACAAACCAATTCCATTCCTAAAGCATTCACATTCCACAATAAGGTTTTTGTAAGTTCCGATGTAGCTAAGACCGGTTGCTTGGCACATCCTTCTTTAAGATGTCAAAGGCTTTGTTGCTTCTGGAGTCCATGAAAATGCATCTTTCTTCAATAATGTTGTTTAGAGGTGCTGCTTATTCTTCATAATTCTTAAAAAACTTGTGTAAATACCTTGTCAACCTGAGAAATCCTTCGCAAAATGCTTTATGGGATGTTGGATTTTCCATTCCTTAATGGCTTTAATTTTGCTAGGGTCTACCTTAACTCCTTCATGAGATACAATATGACCTAGATATTCCACCTCTTGTACTCCAAAGAAACATTTGGATCTTTTTTGCATATAATTGTTTTTCCTCCAATAGTTGTAGCACCCTGTCAACATGTTCAACATGATCCTTCCAAGACTTGCTGTAGATTAGTATATCATCAAAAAATACTAACACAAATTTTCTAAGGAATGGTTTGAAAATTGAATTCATCAAACCTTGAAATGTTGAAGGTGCATGGTAAGGCCAAAAGGCATGACCAAAAAATTCATAATGACCCTCATGAGTTCTAAATGTTGTTTTCAGAATGTCTTCAGTCTTCATTCTGATTTGATGATATCTTGAACGAAGATCCAACTTGG
>APFE030381478.1:10139-52202 GCA_000404065.3 Pinus taeda | reverse complement strand
AAGTTGCAATACGTACCTTTTGTGTGTTTTGCACATTATTGAGATCGAAAAATTGCTCCATCTATAATATCCATGTTGCAAGATCCTTTCCATCAAACTTCCTCATATCAATTTTCGGAATATGATGGGTCTTCGATCCGACATTAGAGTCTATGATATCATGATTAACATTTCTTTTGTTTGCATCATGAGTTTCCTTTACTACCTTTTCACCATTAGTAAGTATTTCTTGTAGAAAATTTGTTAAATCTGTCTTCAAATCTGCCATGTCTCTCTTCAAATCAATATTCAAATTGTCCATCTTAGTTTCCATGCCCTTTAACTTAGCTTCTATTAGCTTTTGTGAGAGTGACATTTGTTGCACTTGGTCTTGTAATTTTGCTATATCATGTAGCATTTCTTCCTCTTCTTCCTGAGTCATGCTAGAGCTTTCAGCGTACTTACTAGGTGTTTGCATTTTATTTCCTCGGGGAAACAGTTACCGATAATAATTCTCTACTATGCCCTTTGAATTCCTTCAAAATAAAATTTCAAACCAAGCTTAAGAAAAAAAATTAAAAAATCTACACACCTTTTTTCACTTTATAGGAGCTTGATATTGCTGCTGATGTATCTCTGTACTTTCGGATCATCTAGTTCTAAAATTGTGAACTACAGTAGCCCTCTATGTCCTATTTCCAATGCCACCAGTGTGTTCGAAATTGGATTCTCCAAGGAAGAGTGATGTGAAATCTCCCATAGTGACCTGATTATAGACTAGTTCAGTAGAGCGAACTTTTACAACATGCCACGAGTCACTGTTTTGACCTTTAGCTTAGCACAATATATAGAAGAAACTACAGTCAGTCGTCTTTCTATTCCTTCTTACAAAATTTCAACCTGATTCTCCGAGAGAAAGTTATGACGCTTTTCCCCAGGTCACCTGTTTGGAATGTAATTTAGGAGTCTACAAAAAGACCAAATTCCTCAGATCATATCTCCGCACATATAGTGCAAAAAGCTTTGAAATTCGGACCCAAGATTCAACGTGATTTCTTCTCAAATGGAATTTTTTTATCTTCTGGAATGTCGCAGAAAAAAGGTTATAGTGGAAATTCCACGATGAGTTGTTTGGAGTAGCAAAACCCTAGAATCCAAAGCTCTGATACCAAATGTTATGAAACCAGCTCAAGAAAAATATAGAAAAGATAGATCAATGCCTTAGAATTCAGCCTCTTCGAGGTGGAAACCTCCTTTACATTACATAAATGAATAATTCTTGGATGATTCAAATGACAAAACCTCCTTTCTATATATAGGAGTTTAAGGAGTCACAATATAACCCTGCCGACCTAACAATAATAATATAAAGCCACAAAAATAACAATAGAGGGATTCTATGGGGCACAGTAATAATAATATAGGGACAATAGGGGCACAACAATATTAATAAGGGATACAACTACAATAGTAATGGGGTAATCACTAGTATTATAGGGACCCAACATCACATAACATGAAAAAGTACATTTGTGGTTCGGTCATGGTCAATGCCATGTTGGACATGGTTCAGAATGAGTTGGATATAGGCTACAAAACAATATACCCGAATGTGATGGAGGGAAGAGTCCACTATCAGAATGACACCATCAAGCATTTTGGGTACATCATCACACAATACCAAGCTTGGCATCAATATGTGACTACGAAACACCAATTGGAGGTTTCCGAGTTGGTCTTTTGCCAAACTTCAGAGTCATAGTTTATTGTCTTGCTAGGTTGTCTCTAGCCTATTTTGTCTTACATCGATACATGTGAAAAATGTAATATTATTTGTAAATATGTTGTAAGTGAAATTCCAAGTGTCATTAGTGGAATGCAAAATGTCATCATGTGATGTAATGAATTTTTTGTGAAGAAGTTGAAGATTCATGGGGGTAGTCGAAGGGTCAGAAAGGGGAATGTCAAGGGTCAACCCACCCTTTGTTATAAATAGAACCTCATAACTCATAGAATAGGCTTTAGGGAGCTAAGTTTTTGGCTAGGCTTATGCTTAGAAAAGGCTTAGGAGTATTATGATGAGCCTTATCTTCTCCACAGTGTAGAGCGAGTATACTTCTTTAGACGAGCAGGAATCCTTGACTGTAATATTCCACTATTGGGGCTAGTGGTCGTCAATGGTGTATGTGTGGATGGAACTTTAACTTATAATAATAATACTAACGGAGGAAACACACTTTCATGCATATGTTGTTATTGTAGTTGGTATATTCTGGTTGCTTTAGAAATGTATGTTTTTTAACTTGCGCATTTGCTTATGAACTACTTTGGATGAAATTGTATGAATTCTATTGAATCTATGTTGTTGGATTAACTCGTCACTTTAATTTCTGGACTATTCGTATTTTAGCTTATGATGTTATTACGCTTGTGTGTTCCTTTCAAGATGTGTAGTATTACAGGATTCTAAGGGGTACACTTCCTTTTCTCCTCCATGTGTTAGAACCTTCATGCATCACACTTGACTCTCTACAGGGTCACACACATTATCTTACCCAAAGTTATCTTACTTAACTTTGCATACTACCACGATCAAGGCATTACACTACCACCCACTGTTGGGACTCCTACTCGAAATGGTTTGAGGTCTAGTTGGGACTTCATATCAGAGTGATGTTGTGAATATTGGAGGGTTCAACATTATGAATAGTTTAAGAGTCAAGAAAGAAATTATCATGTATGAAAGATCCTTCATGGGAATGTTACATTTTGTAAGGAATTATTTTAGTCAAAGTTAGATTCAAAATACTCTCCAAGACCTTATCAAACAAGAAATAACAAGTCAGCCTTCTAGAAAGATCAAGTCGGCCTACAAGGTGACAAGTCAACCTAATGAAGGGGCTATTCGACCTTCCATAAAGACTATATATGTGAGCTTGATTTCATTTATAGCAGCATCAACAATTTTGATAATAAACAAGAAGAAGGTATCCTACTAAGCAAAGAAGGGAAATATTAGAAAATAAGAAGATCAAAGCATTTTTGGGACTATTTTTTTGTTTTGCTGTACTCACATGTGAAAATCTAGGGCATCATTGTTGCCATGACAAGTACTGAATTGAAGCCATCTAAGGAAGTAAATATTTGTCTTTGAAGGATCCTCTACTGCAAGCCAAAATACATACAAGAAGTCTCTATTCGACATGAGGGAGATAAAACTCACAATTATTTTCATTATCATGATCTCACATGTGCAAGATTGTAGGAAGTTGCAATGAGGCCAAAAATTGTAGGAGGGCGAAATTGCATAATTGCAGGTCCAATTTTTTTGAAGAAGGAAATTGCTACAAGAAAGTTAACCTGGGTTGAGTTTGTCTATGAAGGAAAAGTGTTGAATTGGGCTTGGAGAGTTTGGTGAAAGGTCATATGTTTTGGAATTCATCAATTGAAGTCCTATAAGAAGAGAAGAAGTCATGTGGATTTTCCTCTTAGTTGGAGACGTTTTGGGCTTGGTTGACTACCTATATATTGTGTCCTCTTGTATTATTATTATTTAGGGTTTGGTAAATTTTTGATGAATATAATAATTGTAATAATAAAGTGAAAAAGAATATAATCAATTTAAGTAAAAATATATCCAAAACAACTACCAATGTAGAAAATCTGATGGTAGGTTAACATGATAATTTAGTATAAATCAAAGCAGAATATTGTAGCCTACTTCTACTATCAATTTGTAGAAGCTTAAACATCGAGTTGAATAATATAACAAGAAGAAGAAGAATCAATCGCACAATACACATGAAAATACTTTGGGGAAAGCCTCAACTAAAAACCCCACACTATTGTATTACCATACATGGTGGAAATACATAAGAAATATACAAATCCTTCTCTCTCACAGCTAGCTAGCTCTCAGTACAATCCTCACAGATGCTCACAGGAAATCTTCAGTTCTCTCCAGCCTTCCTGTCTACCCTCCAAGCTCCTATTTCCATGCGTTGTTCCTTGTGGATGATTTTCCTTCAACCAAGTGGAAAACCTCCTTCAAAACTCCACAATCCTCAAGGATAAATCCTTGACTACATGCATGAGTTTTCTCCATGAGAAGACACATGCAACTGATAGTACATTGTCCTTGAACTTTAATCTCAGCTGGGCCTTTCTTAGAATAGACATGCATGAGTTTCTGATGAGGGAATCTTCAGTTAATTGGAGTAGCACTAGTTGAGTGAATTAATGCATCAACTGGTTGTTAACTCACTATTAGTTCCTCAAACAATTTGGAACTAATTTAACTAGACTTAACTTAGTAAATTGAGTTAACTAATTACAACTCAAATATAACTCAATATTATCTCCTTAATTTAAGGGATAACTCTTGCATGACTTCAGGAATACTACTAAGTTGAATTTCTCTAGCTAATTAATTTAAAATAAATTAATTAATTATTTCCAAGTAGCTATTAAGACTAAATTCGATTTTAATTCACAATTTAATTCAAGGACAAATTAAATTGGAAAATTCTTGTTTCCATATTTCAACACCCCCTCTCAACAAGAAAGGGATTATCTGCCACCCTGATCCTATCTCTATGGAATTTGAATTTACACTTTGACAATGCCTTTGTCAAAAAGTCAGCATCTTGCTCCTCTGTCGAAATATACTACAACAACATGATCCTCCTTGCTACACAGTCTCCAAGACGATGATACCAGATGTCGATGTGCTTGGACCTATCATGAAATATGTTGAAATATGGTAACAAGAATATTCCAATTTAATTTGTCCTTGAATTAAATTGTGAATTAAAATTGAATTTAGTCTTAACAGCTACTCGGAAATAATTAATTAATTTATTTTAAATTGTTTAGTTGGAGAAATTAAAGCTAGAAGTATTTCTAAAGTCATGCAAGAGTTATCCCTTAAATTAAGGAGATAAGATTGAGTTATATTTGAGTTGTAATTAGTTAACTCAGTTTCTTGAGTTAAGTCCAGTTAAATTAGTTCCAAACTATTTTAGGAACTAATAGTGAGTTAGTAGTCAGTTGATGCATTAATGCACTCAACTAGTGCTACTCCAGTTAACTGAAGATTCCCTGATCAAAATCTCATGCATGTCTATTATGAGAAAGACCTAGTTGAGATTAAAGTTCAAGGATAGTGTACTATCAGTTGCATGTGTTTTCTCATGTAGAAAACTCATGCATTCAATCAAGGATTTATCCTTGAGGATTGCACAGTTTTGAAGGAGGTTTTCCACTTAGTTGAAGGAAAATCATCCACAAGGAACAACGTAAGGAAATAGGATCTTGGAGGGAAGAGAGGAAGGTTGGAGAGAAGCAAAGATTGCCTGTCAGCATCTGTGAGGATTGTATTGAGAGCTAGATAGCTATGAGAGTTAAGGCTTTGTATAATTCCTATGTATTTCCATATGTATGATAATACAATAGTATGGGGTTTTTAGCTGAGGCTTTCTCCAAAGTATTTTCATGTGTATTGTGATTTTTATTCTTCTTCTTCTCGTTATATTGTTCAACTCAATTTTTAAGCTTTCATAAATTAATAATAGAAGTAGGTTATAGTATTATGCTTTGATTTATATTGCATTACTGGGTTAACATACCAGTAGATTTTCTACATGGTATTAGTGTTGGATTTGTAGTTCTACATGGTATCGGAGCTGTGAATAGTATAATGAGAAGGGAATTCAAAGTTTGAAGTTCGGGGTTGCAGGTGCAAATCAAATTCATATCATACTTCAAGGTTGGTTAATGGTGTTCTATGGCTTGAGACTTGAGTATACCTTGGAAGGTAGCTCAAATTACATAGCACGAAAAGATAGAATGGAGGTTGTATTAGAAGACAATGGCTTGAACGAATTCATTGATCAAGAAATCCCAAAGCCAACTTCAACTAATGCATAAGAGTTGGCAGAGTGGAAAAAGTGTGTGACGAAGGCGAGATGGATCATCCTTGAGTGAGTCCAAGACCATATTGTCTCTAGTCTCCATGGGAAGGATACTCCATTTTCAATGTGGGATAAATTGAAGGACCTCTACTAGAACAGTAGTGATCAGAGGAAATTGGTGCTCAAGGATAAGTTTTGAAAAATCAAGATAGTGAAGGGCAATACTATTTCCACATATTTGAACAAGCTCACCACCTCCAGAGATGAGCTTGGCAGTGTGGGAATAACTACTACCCATGATGATATGGTGAGCCTCACTTTCCTTTGCCTTCCAAAGAGTTGGAATAGCTACAAGGACTCTATGAATGGAAGGGAGAAACTACTGGATTGGGAACGACTGTGATTAGATCTCATGCAAGAGGAGATCAGGAGGAGCATATGAGATGGTTCTTCATCCAAGAATGATGATGAAGAAAATTTGGCCCTAACAAGTAAGGAAAGGAAAGGGAAGGGGAAGGCTTCCTATTTCAAATCGAATTCTTCTCATGGAGGGAATAAGGGTGACATGTCTAAAGTAATATGCTTTAATCACCACAAGATGGGACATTATGCATCTAATTTCCCATCGAAGAAGTCCAAGAAGAGATCCTCGAAAGGATCAAAAGGTGAGGCATTAGACTCTTCATTTGAAATGGACTTTACCCTCATCGCATGCATGGTGTCATCGATGATGGGTTGTGTCTGGTATCTTGATAGTCGAGCCTCATACCGCATGAACGATGATGAAAATTTATTTAGTGCCTTGTAGGAGAAAGACCTCAAGGTGCACGTAGAGATGGGTGATGACAAAAGGTATAGTGTTTCAGGAGTGGGCACAGTTGCTTTTTAGAGGGAGCGTGGAGCTTGTCTCATCTTGAAAAATGTGATGTATTTGCCTAGATTGAAGAAGAACTTGGTATCGGTAGTGATGTTGGAGGACAAAGGATATGATGTTGTATTCAATAAAGGAAAGGTGTTCCCAAGACACACAGCCATGGGTTAGACCAAGATGATATGGATTCAGCAGAAGAATCTCCATAAACTAGAGGTAGATGTCTGTGCAGCATTAGGTACGAAATCAGAATTGGTGCAATGCCAAGACATTGGTGAGTGTGGCATAGACAGTTCAGCCATTTACATCATGGGGATTTGAAGATAATGCAACATATATCTATAGGACTTCCCAAAGGTAAACTTGAGCAAGTTGACACATTCAAAGGTTGTACCTTGGGAAAGTACACTAAGTCTTCCTTTCATGATCGAGACAATCGAGCATAGGCTATCTTAGAGTGAGTTCATATTGATGTGTGTGGACCATTATCGAAGACATCCACAATGAAGCAAAGGTATTATATGATTTTCATTGATAACTACTCTCATAAATGCTAGATTTGTTTCATGCGGAAGAAGGACCAAACATTCACAAAGTTTTGTGAGTTCAAAGCTTTGGTCGAGAAAGAGTTAGGGAAGAAGATGAAGGCCTTGAGAAGAAACAATGGTGGAGAATATGTCTCTCAAGAGTTTAAGGACTTTTGTGTAGTGGAAGGAACTAAACGAGAGTTGACGGCACCTCATAACCCACAGCAGAATGGGGCGGCCGCGAGGAAGAACATAACTATTGTAGGGGAAACATAGGCAATGTTGCATGACCAAGGCCTAACACTTCACTTGTGGGATGAGGTATGCAATAGAGTGGTCTATTTGTAGAATAGAAGCTCGCATCACATACTTAGGATGAAGACACCAAAGGAAGCTTTCTACAGTAAGAGACCATATGTGGGTCAATTAAGGATCTTTACCTCATCGATATATTTCCATGTGACAAAAGATGCACATAAGAAGCCTCAACCAATAGTAAAGTTGGGGATATTTTTGGGTTACACTCAGACACCTCACAACTATCGAGGGTACTTGGCTACCAGTCGGAGGACACTGGTTCACAAAGTTCTCAAGCTTGATGAGCAGAAGATCATGTGAGTGTCCCTTGAGAGGGAGCTCCAACTATAGGCTGTGGAGGAACTATTGGTTCTTAAGGAGGAGGAGCCTCAGAATGATACCGAGTAACTACATGTAAAGGTTCCAGGAGTGGAGAAATGCACTCAAGAAGAGTCTTCCAGAGATGGACGGAAGCACACAAGAGTAGCCGACAGATTGTTGGAGGATGCGAGAGAGAATGTGGGAGCACCACCTTCTCAGCACAGATAGAGGAGGTCACATGAGAGGTACATTGGATACATGGCCCTCGCTAGGGAATGTGTTGAGACTGAATCATCTTCCTTTGAGAAATTAGTGTAGTAGTTGATTTGGGCTGACACTATGGTGGAGGAGTATGACTCCATAGTTCGTAACAGTGTTTGGAATGTGGTTCTGAGACTAGAGAACAAGTCAGTTGTAAGTTCCCATTGGCTTTACAAGGTAAAGCAAGCTGATGATGGTAGTTTGGAGAAGCATCAGGCAAGATTTGTTGCCTATGGCTTTTCATAGGTCGAGGGAATTGACTGTTATGAGACCTTTTCTCCTATCACAAGGTACTCATCTATCAGATCTATGTTGGCACTATCATCACAGATGGGTTGGAAGATCCATCAGATAGATGTGAAGTCTGCATTCCTTAATGGCTAGATTGAGGAAGAGGTGTACATAGAGCATCTGAAAGGTTTTGAGACCTTTGATAGTGAGTTGCATGTGTGCTGACTCAAGAGAATATTTTACAAGTTGAAGGAAGAACCTCATGCTTGGTACACCAAGATAGACAACTACTTCATCGGGTTGGGCTTCATAAAGAGTGAAGCGGATGCGAACCTGTACCACATCATGGTGAAAGGTAAGTTGTTGATCATCATACTTTATGTTGATGATCTCATATTGACTGGTGATGATCAGTTGATCGTGTCTTGTAAGGATGACCTTGCAAAATATTCGAGATGAAAGGCATGGGTCTCATGCATTACTTCCCTAGCATGGAAGTGTGGTAGAAGGATGGGGAGTTGTTTTTGTCTTAGGGCAAGTATGCCAACGAGATACTTAGGAGATTCCACGTGGAGAAGTGCAAGCCCATGCAAACTAGTCTAGTAGGTAATTGGAGGAAGGAGGTTGCTAGTTCAAGAGAAGTGTTAGAGGCTACTGTGTATAAGCAGCTTGTGGGTTCACTGATGTACTTAGTGAACACATGACCATATTTGTGCTATCTGGTGAACCAACTGAGTGAAGTGATGGTTTAGCTTACCAAGATGTTTTGGAAGGTGGAAAAGCATGTATTGAGATACCTCAGAGGCACATCTCAATATGGATTATGGTACAGATGGATAGATGGAGTGAAGCTATAGGGCTTCACTGATGCATATTCGGAAGGGAGTCCATCAAATCCAAAGAGCACATCAAGAGGGATTTTCAACCTTGGGTCAGTGACAATTTCATGGTACAACAGGAAACAGAGGTCAGTTGCACTCATCTTGGTAGAGGTAGAATACATGGTTGCAAGTCGGGTAGCATGTGAGGCCATCTGGATGCGGAAAATCATAGTTGGTTTGTTTCATCAGAGGAAGAATCCAACTATGATCTATTGTGATAATAAAAGTTGTATCAAACTCTGAGAATCCAGTATTTCATGATATGTCCAAGCACATCGACATCCAATATCATCATCTCAGAGATTGTGTAGCGAGGAGGATCATGCTCTTGCAGTATATTTCGACAGAGGAGCAAGATGTTGACATTTTCAGAAAAGAATTGTCAAAGTGTAAATTCGAGTTTCATAGAGATAGGATCAGGGTGGAAAATAATCCCTTTCTTGTTGAGAGGGAGTGTAGAAATATGGGAACAAGAATATTCCAATTTAATTTGTCCTTGAATTAAATTGTGAATTAAAATCGAATTTAGTCTTCACAACTACTTGGGGATAATCAATTAATTTATTTTAAATTAATTAGTTGGAGAAATTCAAGTTAGAAGTCTTTCTGAAGTCTTGCAAGAGTTATCCCTTAAATTAAATAAATAAGATTGAGTTATATTGGAGTTGTAACTAGTTAAATCAATTTACTAAGTTGAGTCCAATTAAATTAGTTCCAAACCGTTTGACGAACTAATAGTGAGTTAACAGTCAGTTGATGCATTAATGCACTCAACTACTGCTACTCCATTTAACTGAAGGTTCCCTCATCAGAAACTCATTCATGTCTATTATGAGAAAGACCCAGTTGAGATTAAAATTCAAGGATAGTGTACTATCAGTTGCATGTGTTTTCTCATGGAGAAAAATCATACATGCAGTCAAGGATTTATCCTTGAGGATTACCTAGTTTTGAAGGAGGTTTTCCACTTGGTTGAAGTAAAATCATCCCCAAGGAACAATGCAACAAAATAGGAGCTTGGAGGGTAGTGAGGAAGGCTGGAGAGAAGCCAAGATTGCCTGTGAGCATTTGTGAGTATTGTACTGAGAGTTGGCTAGCTGTGAGAGCTAAGGGTTTGTATAATTCCTATGTATTTCCACATGTATGATAATACTATAGTGTGGGGTTTTAGGTTCAGGCTTTCCCCAAGGTATTTTCATGTGTATTGTGCCATTGATTCTTCTTCTTCTGGTTGTATTGTTCATCTCGATTTTTAAGCTTCCGTAAATTGATAATAGAAGTAGGTTATAGTATTCTGCTTTGATTTATATTGCATTATTGGGTTAACCTACTAGAAAATTTTCTACAAAACACTGCATTCTCAGAGAGTTTGATACAACTTTGATTATCACAATAGATCATAGTTGGATTCATCCTCTGATCAAACAAACCAACTAGGATTTTGCAAATCCAAATGGCCTCACATGGTACCTGACTTGCAGCCATGTATGCTTCCTCTACTGAGCTGGGTGCAAATGACCTTTATTTCCTGTTGTACAAAGAAATTGTCGTTGACCCAAGGTTGAAAATCCCACTTGATGTGCTATTCCAATCTGATGGACTCCCCACGCAATCTGCATCAGAGAAGCCTTGTAGATTCACTCCCTCTATCCATCTGTACCATAATCCATACTAAGATGTGCCTCTGAAGTATCTGAATACATGCTTTTCCACCTTCCAAAACATCTTGGTAGGCTAAACCATCGTTTGACTCAGTTGTTTCACCACATAGCACAAATCTAGTTGTGTGTTCACTAAGTACATTAGTGAACCCATAAGTTGCCTGTACACAGTAGCCTCTACCACTTCTCTTGAAGTAGCAACCTGCTTCCTCTAGTTACCTAGTAGAGGAGTCTACATGGGCTTGCACTTCTCCATGTGGATCTCCTGAATATCTTATTGGCATACTTGCCTTGAGACACAAACAACTCCCCATCCTTCTGCCACACTTCCATGCCAATGAAGTAATGCATGAGACCCATGTCTTTCATCTCGAATTCTCTTGCAAGGTCCTCCTTTCAAGAAATGATCAACTAATCATCACTAGTCAATATGATATCATTAACATAAAGTACGATGATCAACAACTTACCTTTCACGACGATGTGGTACAGGTTTGCATCTGCTTCACTCTTTGTGAAGCCCAACCTGGTGAAGTAGTTGTCTATCCTGTTATACCAAGCATGATGTGCTTGCTTTAGCTCGTACAACACTCTCTTGAGTCGGCACACATGTGGCTCACGATTGAAGGTCTCAAAATCTTCTAGCTGCTCTATGTACACCTCTTCCTCAATCTGGCCATTGAGGAATGTAGTCTTCACATCCATCTGATGGATCTTCCAACCCATCTGTGCTGATAGTGCCAACATAGATCTGATAGATGAGTACCTTGCGACAGGAGAAAATGTCTCATCATAGTTAATCCCCTTGACCTGTGAAAATCCATGGGCAACAAATCTTTCCTTAAGCTTCTCCAAAATACCATCATTAGCTTGGTTTACTTTGTAAAGCCAATTGGAACTCACAACTGACTTGTTATCCAGTCTCAGAACCACATCCCAAACACTCATATGAATTATGGAGTCATACTCCACCACCATAGCATCAACCCAAATCAGCTGCTGTACTGATTTCTTAAAGGAAGATGGCTTGGTCTCAACACATTCCCCAGCAAGGGCCATGTATCCAATGTACCTCTTAGGTGACTTCCTCTATATGTGCTGAGAAGATGGTGCTCCCACATTCTCTCTCGCATCCTCCAACAAACTTTTAACTTCTCTTGTGCGGTTCCATCCATCTCTAGAAGACTCTGCTTGAGTAGATGTCTCCACTCCTGGAACCTCTACATGCATATGCTTTGCATCAGTCTAAGGCTCCTCCTGCTTAGGAACCAATACTTCCTCCACAGCATGTAGTTGGAGCTCCCCTTCAAGGGAAACTCACATGGCCTTCTGCTCATCAAACTTGAGATCTCCACAAACCACTATCATCCAACTCATAGGCAAGTACACTCGATAGTTGTGAGGTGTATCAGTGTACACCACAAATATCTCCAACTCTACTATCGACTCAAGCTTCTTCCATGCATCCTTTGTCACATGGCAATATACTGATGAGCCAAAGATCCTGAAGTGACCCACATCTTGTCTCTTACTGGAGAAAGCTTCCTCTGGTGTCTTCATCCCAAGTATGCGATGTGGGCTTCTATTATGTAAATAGACCATTGTGTTGGATGCCTTAGCCCACAAGTGAAGTGGTAGGCCTTGGTCATGTAGCGTTTCCTGTGCTACACCTACAATTGATCTGTTCTTCCTTTCGGCCACCCCATTCTACTGTAGGTTATGAGGTGTCGTCAACTCTCGTTTAATTCCTTCCACTGCACAAAAGTCCTTAAACTCTCGAGAGACATATTCTCCACCATTTTCACTTTGAAAGGCCTTGATATTCTTCCCTGACTCTTTTTTGACCAAAGCTTTGAACTCATAGAACTTTGTGAAAGTTTGGTCCTTCTTCTGCATGAAATAAATCCAACATTTACGAGAATAGTCATCAATGAAAATCACATAATACCTTTGCTTCATTGTGGATGCTGTTGAGAATGGTCCACACAAATTACTATGAACTCCCTCTAAGTTAACCTCTACTCGACTGTCTCGATCATGAAAGGAAGACTTGGTGTACTTTCCCAAGTTACAACCTTTGCATGTGTCAACTTGCTCAAGTTTGCCTTTGGGAAGTCCTGCAGATATCTACTGCATTATCTTCAAAGCCTCATGATGCAAATGGCCCAACCACCTGTGCCAAAACTCACCATTGTCTTGTCTTTGCACTAATTCTTCTTTCGTACTCAATGTTGCACAATCATCTAGCTCTAATTTATAGAGATTCTTCACCGAAATCCCTATCCTCTTAGTCTGAAGCATGGCTATGTGTCATAGGAACTCCTTTCCTTTACTAATGGCAACATCATAAGCTTTGTCCTCCAACATTGCAACTGATAGCAAGTTCTTCTTTAGTCTAGGCACATACATCACATTTGTCAAGGTGAGAGGAGCTCCATGCTCCCTCTAAAAAGTAACCATGCCCACTCCTAAAACAATATACTTTCCATCGTCACCCATCTCTATGCACATCTTGAGGTATTTCTCCTCCAAGGCACTGAATAAATTTTTATCACCAGTCATGTGGAATGAGGCTCCACTGCCAGGATACCAGACACAACCCATCATTGATGACACCATGCATACGATGAGGGTAAATTCCATTTTGAAATAAGAGGTTAATGCCTCACCTTCCGATCCTTATGAGGATCCCTTCTTGGACTTCTTGAATGGGAAATTAGTTGCATAATGTCCCATTTTATGACAATTAAAGCATCTTACTTTAGACCTGTCACTCTTCTTCCCTCCATGAGAAGAATTCGATTTGAAATGGGAAGCCTTCCCCTTCCCTTTCCTTCCCTTACCTACTAAGGCCACATTTTCTTCATCATCATTCATGGATGAAGAACCATCTTGTGTGCTCCTCCTAATCTCCTCCTGCATAAGATCTAACCACAGTAATTCCCATTCCGTCAGTTTCTCCCTTCCATTGACAGAGTCCTAGTAGCTATTCCAAATCTTTAGAAGGTCAAGGAGAGCAAGGCTCACCATATCATCGTCGGCAGTAGTTATTCCCGCACTACCAACCTCATCTCTGTAGGTGGTGAGCTTGTTCAGATATGTGGAAATAGTATCGCCCTTCTCCATCTTGATTCTTCAAAGCTTATCCATGAGCGCCAATTTCCTCTGGTTGATACTATTCTAGTAGAGGTCCTTCAATGTGTTCCACATTGAAAATGGAGTATCCTTCCCATGGAGACTTGAGATGATATGGTCTCAAACTTCCTCAAGGATGATCTGTCTCACCATTGCCACACACTTCTTCCACTCAACTAACTCTTGTGCATTAGTTGAAGCTGGCTTTGGGATTTCTTGATCAATGAATTCCTTCAAGCCATTGACTTCTATTACAACCTCCATTCTATCTTTCCATGCTATGTAATTCGACCTACCTTCCAAGGCATACTTGAGTCTCATGCCATAGAACGCCATTGGCCAACCTTGAAGTATGATATGAATTCGATTTGCACCTGCAACCCTAAACTTCAAACTTCAAATTCTCTTCTCAGTATACTATTCACAGCTCCGATACCATGTAGAAAATTTGATACAAATCCAGCTCTGATACCATGTAGAAAATATGTTGGTAGGTTAACCCGATAATGCAATATAAATCAAAGCATAATACTATAACCTAATTCTACTATCAATTTGCATAAGCTTAAGGATCGAACTGAACAATATAACCAAAAGAAGAAGAATCAATTGCATAATACACATGAAAATACTTTGGGGAAAGCCTCAAAGAAAAACCACACACTATTGTATTATCATACATGGTGAAAATACATAAGAAATATAGAAAGCCTTAGCTCTCACAGCTATCCGGCTCTCAGTACGATCCTCAGAGATGCTCACATGAAATCTTGGCTTCTCTCCAGCCTTCCTCTCTGCCCTCCAAGCTCCTATTTCCTTGCGTTGTTCCTTGTGGATGATTTTCCTTCAACCAAGTGGAAAACCTTCTTCAAGACCGCACAATCCTCAAGGATAAATCCTTGACTACATGCATGAGTTTTCTCCATGAGAAAACACATGCAACTGATAGTACATTATCCTTGAATTTTAATCTCAACTAGGTCTTTCTCAGAATATACATGCATGAGTTTCTAATGAGGGAATCTTCAGTTAACTAGAGTAGCACTAGTTGAGTGTATTAATGCATCAACTAACTGTTAACTCACTATTAGTTACTCAAACAGTTTGGAAGTAATTTAACTAGACTTAACTCAGTAAACGAAGTTAACTAATTACAACTCAAATATAACTCAATCTTATCTCCTTAATTTAAGGGGTAACTCTTCCATGACTTTAGAAAGACTTCTAACTTGAATTTCTCCAACTAATTAATTTAAAATAAATTAATTAATTATTTCCAAGTAGCTATTAAGTCTAAATTCGATTTTAATTCACAATTTAATTCAAGGACAAATTAAATTGGAATATTCTTGTTGCCATATTTCAAAATCAAAGTAAGAGAAATCACCTAACCTAGCTGCCCCTAGATTTCTCAACATTAAGAGGGGTTTTTTAATAACCCCCAACCCAAAAGTCATTAAAATAAAACTTTTAGAGGCGGTGGTTAAATGGTAACCTTCAAATGTTTGATTCTCATGAATTCTGGGGAAGGGGAATATTTTGGAGTATTAAATTGGGAAAGGGGACATAAGGATAGGAATAGAGATCTATAATCCTAGCATTGGAGAATGAGAAGGGTCCTTATAACCTCATGGTATAGGGGCTAGGGTTCCTACATGGAAGGAAACAATTAAAATTGATAGGGGAATCCATAAATAGTTTTGATAAGTAAATTCAGGTCCCCATTATCACAACCCATAAGCCCTTTAGCCATAACCACTAAATTCCTTGTTCCCTTAACCCCAAAGCCATAATCCCTTAACCCTTAAATTCATAAACCATGACCAATTAACTCATTGAGCCCTCAAAACCTAAGCCATTAACCCCTTAACCCATAACCCTTAACATAAAATCCTTGAACCACACTTAAAATTCACAACAATGTAACCCTTGGATCCAATTTTTGACAATCCCCCCAAAAACTCATTAGAATTAAGCTTTTAGAGGCAGTTGTAATGGTTTCTTCCAAATGTTCAATTATCATGAGTTTTGGGGGATGTGGATCTTTTGGTCTATTTAACGAGGCAAGGGGACATAAGGGTAGCATGGATGGGTAGAAATAAGAGGTTCAAGAATGGTTTACTAAGATCTAAAATCCTAGCGTTAGAGAATGAGAATGGACCTTAGGACCTCATGACATAGGGGTTAGGGGGCCTAGGGGGAAGTTAGTGAAAAGAATTGATAAGGGAACCCAAAATTTTTTCATAAGTGGATTAGGGGCCCCATTATCACAACCCATAAGCACTTAACCCGTAGTGACTACACAAATCCTTATCCCCTTAACGCCAAATCCATAATCCTTTGACATGTGTACTCGTAACTCATAATGTGTCAACCCCTCAATCCGTTAAACCCTAATCTAGTAAGCCCTTAACCCCTAACGTATAACCTATAATATCTGAACCCCCTAAGCCATAACACCTTATCCTCTTAAACCTTGACCCTTAAACCTTAACCCCTAACCCCTAAAATCAGAAACCTTAATCCCTAACCCCTTAACTTTTTTACACCTAAATCCCATAACCCTTGTGCACTTCACCACTAAATCCCATGACCACTAAACCCTTGGTTCTTAAATCTTAATCCTTGAATCCCTTAACCACTAAGCCATTAACCTCTAACCCCTAAACCCCCTAGACCTAAACCCCCTAGCCCTCAACCCCCTAGCCCTCAACCCCCCTAACCCGTGAACCCCTTGAGCCCTAGCCTTTTACTCTTTACCCTTAATCCTTTACTCCTAAACCCATAAATCCCTTCACTCCTAGAACCCGTAAACCTTTCTCCCAAACCATAGGTGTTACAACACTAATATTCTTGGTCATATTAGGTTCTTAACCACTAACACCCTTTAAATACAACATCCAAGCACTACTAGGGTCGAAGGAAAAGTGCCATGAGGTCCCAAAATCTGATCTACATTTTATGGACAATCATATTTCCCCCAAATATCCTTGATGTATTTTCTTTCAAAGAGAAAAAGTATGGTCTTATAAAGTCCACAAATTCATCTAATTTGATAGGAATAAAGTAAGGTTCATCCCCATGCATGGCCCATGTCCACTCAAAAGAAATGAGAGGAGATAAGGATATACCTTTATCTGTCATCATCCTTTAACACTGGTCCATTCTCTTATGGAATGTATGGGCGATAGTCCCATACAAGTCTATAATATTTCTCAAATGTTCTTTCCACAACATGCCCAAAACAACATTCAAATTCCCTTAGTTTTCTCCAAGTCTATTAAAAACGTAGACAAGTATTCCTCAAATACATGAATGGTGAAATATTCAAGCTATCCATATCTAGGTTCACCCCCTTTTGATACCCTTTTTTGTGGCTTCAATACAGAGTTGAAAAACATCTTATTATAATGGGATATCCATTTTCCATCTAATGTGGACAGTGCCTCGTTCTTTAGGAATGGTTTTCTTGTAAACAAAATTACACTAATACTCTCAACAATGAGGGGCTAGATGATACATTAAGAGGAGGAAACATAGTTAAAAGTCAACCTTATTGTCAAACATTTGTCAAACATATATAAAAAATTAAATATTCTATACATGCAATTCCTACATCATTGAATGGTTTTGGGGAAACTTCATTATTTTATTTCCTTGCATCCATGGTGGCTTTTCATTCCATTAATTCTTCAAAAACTACTTTTAATTTTCCAAGTTCCTTGTCTTCATCTCTCAATTTCTCTTATGTATCATGGAATGAATGTTGATTGGGTAACCAACAATAGTTGTCATAAGGGGATTAGGGTCTCTCTTATAAAAATCCATAAACCCTAATGCATTTAATCCCTTAGCCAAGGGGGCCCAAGGGTGTGGTTGTAGGGACATTAGCACCAAATTTGGGGGTTCATAATGTTAGGAGAAATTGAATGGAATGATAAAAAAAGTGGGAGGGGTATCTTGTTGTGTATTAAATGGGGCAAGGGGAGGTCCAAGCATGGTTTAGTAAGCTCTATAATCTTATAATTATAGAATGATAAGGTGTCTATTGACCTATTGTCATATGTGCTAAGGGGAATAGAGTGAAGGAAATGAGAAAAATTGATAGGGGAAACCCCAATGGTGGTGATAAAGGGATTACGGGTTCCATTATGAAAACCCATAATCCCTTAACCCATAACAACTAAATTATCTATCCCCTTAGCTGCTAAACCATAATCCCTTAACACATACGCTCATAACTCATAACCAATTAATCCCTTGACCCATTAAACCTTAAGCCAATAACCCCTAACCTAATATCCATGAAACCCCTAAGCCCTAACACGTTATCCTTTTAACCTATGACCCTTAGCTCCTAACCCCTAATCCCCACAACGACTCTTCTTTCGACTATGAAATTGATAGAGATGAAGAATGGGAAGAGGTGCTCATCACTGAATCTTTTTGGTAAGGAGTCTTTATCAATATTTTTGTAAAATTTTATTGATCCATTAAATATATTTTGGAAGACCTTGGGGAAATACTTTATTAATGTGACAAGGATGATGAGGAACACAATATTGAGGTTGAGTCATAGAATTTGAAATCTAAGGAAGATGATGATGATGATGGGATTTTAATACCTGATGGATATCTTTCTGAAGATGAGGTAAATTCTACATAAAAAGTTATTTAATAAGGTCATTTAATCATGGGCACTAAAAGACATTTGGTAGAAGTTTAATATTTCTTGTTGCAATGCCCAAGTTTTGTTGGGCGTAATTGAGGGTTCATATCTTCATAATGTTGTTTGAATTTACCTCAAAACAAGTTTATTATGGAAGTAAGTATATAAGCTGACTATAACCATTTAGTTCCTTTGGGGATGTATATGGTTGAAGATATATTTATTGGCCTTGATAATTCCTAGTAATATTTACTTTGTATTGGACTTTAAAAAATACATAGGAATTATATATGGTGTATTGGAGCCTCAAAAATGCATAGAATGCCACAAGTAATCCGAAGACTCAATTTCCCTAATGACTAGGAGGCCTTAAAACTATACTAGTGGTTTTTGCACTAAATGTGAGTATATTAGATTGATAAAATTGGGATCCCAAAGAGATTTGTGTGGACGTATGTTAAGAGAAACCAAATTTCTAATTACAACTTTGAAACAAGTGCACTCTAACATGACTAAAAAAATTTCTCGTTATGATTTCATGGTAGCCTATAAAACCCCTACAGATAAGTAATAACTATTTGTATATTCTAGTCTCATTGGAATATATTTTTGTAGTTTGTTGGACATTAATAAATTTACTTTTCTCTCCATGCTACAAATTAAAATTTTTAAACAACTATAGTTTTATCTAAATAGTCTAATGAAAGGTCTTCATGTTATGTAGCCTCTTCTACTTTTCTTTGAAATAAGGTTGTATCCCTTGAACCAATGCTTTACTTCCTGATGCTGTTTTCGTTTTTATTGTTTAGTTGTTCCCGAAGATAGCCAATTTGGTGGCATGACCCTTAGATCCATGAGAGGCAAACTTCTTGATTATATTTGGATTCTTAATCAATCTTATTATAGGAACACCTTTCCTCTGTGTCTAATACTCATGTTTAAAAAAAATCCAATTGACTATGAAGTATTTTGCATTTGACTGTAATGTTATGGTGATTTTTTGGTTAATTTTTTTTATCAAATATCGATAAGTTTTAGATAATTATACCGTATCATCATGTTGCATGCGATAAGGTATTTTGAATGCTTTTGTTTATTTGTTTTGAATCTATATTATACATTTTTGGTTTCCTTATTGGTTATGAATGGATGCACTAGAATGATTGTGGTTGTATTTGCAAAGGTTGTCTTTACCCTATAATTGTAGACAATATTAGGAATATTGCAAGAAAATACCCTACTCATTTGAAGTTGTTTGTACGTGGATTGACTTAGGAGACTACTTCACAAACTTTGTGTGAAGTGAGTGCATGATGATTGGGTTCTTGTGATTTGTATGAATGGAAATATTGTTCATATTGTAGTTCATTTCATAATTATTTTGTTTTATGGCCTTGAAATCATGCGATTTTATTTGTTGGCTTTTTCTTCCATGTACTATTGATTGCATTTGTCCTGGTCATAATTTGTACCTAATTTTTTTTGTGTTGATTAACATAAAGGTTGTTGTTAATATTCACTCAAAGGGAAGTTAACCATGGTTCAAAATCTAGCCTATTTTTTAGAGTTGAAGACTATGTAGCCTCTCTTGAAGAATTTATAAAACAAGCCATGCTTTTGAATAGAATATGTTTTACTAATAATTCTACTTGTTATTGATATTTTAGGGATTCAAATAATATGGAGAGATTGAAGAAGGTTATATTATCATTAACAAGGCAATTGAAAATTCAAGGGTATTTGGATTTATTGAATTTAAGCACATGGATTTTTCTTAGAGCGATTTACAGAAACATAGCAAGTCTATTGATGTATGTGTTAGTCTTGGTTCCATATATTTTCACATTTTGATTTAGAAGTTTATAGTTGAAGGTTGATTGAATAGATATTTTTTATGTTGTGTCTTCTTTGCAGATAGTGTGACTATGTTTGTCATTGATATGAGAGTCATGTTGTAACATGTATTTTTATTTTTCAATAGTATATTAGTGTTTCTCAAAGGCATGCAGAAGAAACTAATTTTTACCTTCATGTATTGCAAGAAATTTTAGTCGATGAAACACTCACCATTGTTCTATCTATGTGAAATTTTAGTCATGTTGTTCATTTCTTTCTTTCCTATTATGTCAATTCTGATTCATGTATCTTTCAAAACCCTAATTTGTAGACTATATTAATTGTGTATCTTTGTCTTGATATATCTCTAAAATTTGTTCCCTTCTAAATTTGAAATTTCCTTATTTTCCCCTTCATCAATCTTGTCAATGTTGATTTGATGTCAATTTTACACTGGTTAACTTATTTGTAATGGGCATATAGTGAAAGTAGTGGAAAAAATAATTTTTAGGGGTAGTTTAGGCTTGCCATGGTCTTGTTAAAATCATCACTAAAATATTTTATGGATTTAGGGGTAGTTTTTGAAAACCCCCCTAAAAGGTCATGAAAATTAAACTATTTTTTCCTTCTTTTTTCTTCCGGGGGGGGGTGGTGGGGGGAACTGTTGTTGGGTTGGTTCTAACAATTGCCTTTAAAAAAAAATATCTATTGACTTTTGATTTTCTGGGGGAGCAGGTTAAATGAATCCCACAAAAAATATTTTCCATGCTCATATTTTGGCAAGACCCACTAAAAGTACTCAGAAGTTAACTTTTGGAGGAAGTTTTCGAAACCCCTCTACCTACTCCCATCGACCCCAACATTAGCAGAATTTTGAGGTCTACAATGGGCCTCCTAAGAAAAATGTAGAACCAAAATAAAATTTATAAGAACCAATAGGATTCAAGATGATGATGTCAACCATGGGGGGTGATTCACATTTTTGGAGTTAAAAAAGTAAAAAATAATATAAAATAATAAAATAATAAAACTTCTTTTTCAACTCATATTTTCAACTTACCTCCCTAATTCTTTACTCAAATTTTGAGAAAGGGTACTAGTTGGATGAAAAAATTAATTCCTTATCGAAAGAGTACCCAGGTTTCATACTTTCAGTAGGCCCTTCTACATGAAAAATTAGAAATACATGAAAAATTGTGATTATAATCACATTGTCATGTATTTCTCATTTTTCATGTAGCAGGGACCATCGAGAGTATGCAACTTCATACTCCTTGGATGGGGAATGAAATTTGGCATCCAATGACTGTTTTCTCTCGAAATTTAAGTAAACCCATAGCGAGATAAGTTGAAAATACGAGCTTAAAAAATAGTTTTTTTTGTTTTCCCCTCTAAAATTTGATGATGTAATGTAATCTTATTTTATTATTTCCACTATTATTTTATAATTTTCATAGGATGCCCATTATATACCTCAAAATTCCCCTAATCAAAGTCATGAGAATTGGACATTTAGTGGTGGTCATTTAACAACCGTCTCAAAATTTTCAATTCTCATTACTTTGGGAGGTGGTTTTGGACAACCACCCCATTGCCCCCCCCACCCCCCACCACAAAAAAAGAGAAAAAATAAACAGAAAAAAAAAAAATCATAATTGTACTTTTATAGGCAGTTGTGAAATGACCACCTCTAAATGTTCAATTCTCATGCCTTTTGGGGGTGGGGATTTTTTGGAGTATTTAATGGGGCAAGGGGACATAAAGGGTAGCATGCATGGGTATATTGGGAGTTCCAAGAATGGTTTACTGAGATATATAATTGTACCATTAGAGAATGATAATGGGGCTTAAGACCTAATCACATAGGGGATAAGGTGACTATAAGGAAGGAAATGAGAGAAATTAGAGGGGAACCCCGAATAGTTGTGATATGGGGATTAGAGCCCCCATTATGACAATGAATAAGCACTTAAAACATGACCACTAATTCCCTATCTCCTTAATCCCCAAGATATAACTCCTTAAACCCTACACTCATAAATCATAACCCATTAACCCATTGATCCCTAAAACACAAAGCCACTAACTGCTTAACCCCTAAACCCTAACCTAGAATGCTTGAACCCCCTGAGCCCTTGATTTAGGAGGTTGAAAAAAATGGAATGGTAGTCTAGAATTAGACTACTGGTTAACTTTAGAACTAATCAGCTATGCTTTAATTAGATTTTGTACATGTATTTCCACTTGAGGGTCCCACCTTCCTGACCAATAACCGTCAGTCCTTCTTTGAATTTTCCTTTTGTCAAGCACTTCAATCCACATCATTGATTTCACTCCTTCAGATCCAATGGATATCGCGTCGTCCACTCACCAACTAGCCAGGACGATCTCCACCATTGATGTGACCCGTCCAATCGAACAACTATTGCGCAAGCTCAGATTAATTCTTGCTCCATCAACATCAGGTTGAGAGCACACGAGAAAAGTAGTTTTCTTGTGCTATGTGTCACCCACTTAAGCTAATTGCGTGAATTTTATAAATACTGTTTATAACTTTTAGGGTGCGCGAGATACCACATCCCACTTATCAAATACTACCCATATGCTTAATCCATACTTTTAAGAAAGGCACTTAAGTACAATATTAACCCTTACACTAATTGACTATGATTTATAAATAAAGTGTTTAAAGAGAGAAAAGTACGTGATTAGGGTCTAGAATGCCAATACATAGCTACAAATGAATTTCTGCACTAGAACAATGCATCCACACCACAATTCAATCAATTATTCAACAAAATGGAAATTACAGAGTCTTGGCCCTCTTGACTTGATTACAACAGTTTGTTTGACCTCTGTTCTAATCTCAAACCCTATCTCTCACTCAAACTCTCGCTTACTCACTTTGTTCTCTATCATCTAATCCCTCTTTCATTACATTCTTTCCACTTTTATGAATCAAATCCTATCCTAACTGAATTGACAACTCATTCTCTATTTTTATCAACTCAACCATTAAATTCCTATTCTCAAGCTTTGATACACACCTATAATAATAACTTATCTCCTATTCTAAAAATAATACAATATTCTAATTATTTCAATAATTGGAGTAAAGAAAATTTTCGAGAGATCCAACCCTTTCTAGTAAGAATTGATTTTGACCACTCAGGTGAATGAAATTCATCTCTTGTTAGCCACAACATGTGAACATACAATCACATTGCTGGCGAAGTCCAGATGCTCCTACATTAGACTCCCAAGGAAGAACATAATACTTCATCAAACTTTCAGGATTGCCTCTATACTTTTGTAATTATGCTGTTGTTGTCCAACTATCATCCTCCATTGGTTGTCCCCTCCATTTGACTAAATGCTGAAAATAAACCTGTCCTCTAGTTCTTTTGGATACTCTTTTCTCCAAATTAGCTTCCAACTCTTTCTTGACTGTCTTTGGCATTTGTTCTTCCCAATTTCAAGTTTCAACTTCATCTCCTGCACGTTCCTTCTATAGCTCTGACTTTGTCTGACCTAAAATGGATCTAGAAACCCTCTAAGTCTTTAGAAATAAAAACGATTGCAAAATAAGAACCTCTTCAAAAGTTGGATTACACTATCAGGAGGAAAAAACATGAATAAATAGTGGAAAAGAAGAGTATCAATGGTTTAGCACTACTTTGCATGACAACCATTCGATCTAGCTGATCAACAGTCTAGATCTGATCGGCTAATTGCAATCGGTGGTGGCTATTAGAGGCTATCGAGAGGAGTTCACATATGTCTTGCGATAGCGATCAATGGGGTCACCAAGGATTGTCGATGAAGCACATAGATCGACAGCCCATGTTAACCTGCCATATCGCATCGACAGATTATAGCAGTAGCGCTTACAATGGTCTGAGGCTCATGCGACATGCGATTGCGACAAGTCGCATCACAACATCACATTAGAATATTACAATGAAGCGGGGTTGATATAAACATAACTCACAGTAGGCAAACCTGATAACATTATAAACGATGTTTGATATGATTTGAGATCCAGAAAACAAGGTTTTCCTTTGTATTTTCATTCTTCATTAAATAAACAAAATTCAAGGGATAAAGTGCTGATGTGATAAAACCAGACCAGAAAGGGTTTATTAATGTTGTTGTATATTTTTTCAAGTCTCATATAAGTGGGATTTCATATTTTAATGTATTTTAAAATATAAAAGGGAAATCATGATACAAGTGGGATTTCGAGCGGGCCAAAGGAGGTAAGTGGTTTGGGTCAGGCTCCGCCCGAGTCCATACATTGGCTGCCACGTGTCTAGGCTAAGGAGAGAGAAAACCACCCTTATTGAGCAGTTAACTCCTGTATGAAAGAACCGCCTAAAATGAGCCACATCCATTGGATCCGGATCTTCCATATTATTGGTGGAGATGTGATGTCGATATACAGGTGGACCCGATAGGAGTATAAGGTAGATTTATGGATATTTGAAGTTTGATAAATAGTCTTTGGCAGAATTTTCCTATGCTTGAATGTATTTCTGTTTGTAAATAAAGAACGATGATTTTGAAGGATTTCAAAGGCATGATGACCCATTACCTTATAGTAAAGGTGACCACCATCCCTGAAAGCATTAAGCAATGATTTATAATGCTCAAATGGGGATCTAAGTAGATAGAGGTTAGGAAGCTAGAGAGCCTAAGAAGGTGAAATGAACAAACATCACCAATTGGCTTTAGAGCCACTAATTGATGGAAAACAGAGCAGGCAGTGCTAAGACAGAGCAAAGACAAAGATAAAGAGTGATAGAGAGAGTTTGTGTACTCAGACAGGCTTGAGGGGTTCAAGAAAAACTCTTACTGATGTATCTGTTGTGTGTTGAGACTCAAATGGAGCTCATACTTTTGTAAAACTCTACTTCTGAAGACATAATAGAGAGGTCACCATTGAAGGTTGGACCAGGAGATGTAGCCCAGGAGTTTTGGGTGATCTCCATATTAAACTTGTTGTGTTTATGTGTGTTGTTTATTATGTTTCTTTAATTGCTTCATTGTCTATGTATTTCAAAATATTATCAATCCATTGCACAAAGTAACATGGGAAAATCCATACACATGAGTCTGTAATACCTTAATAATTGTATAAGATCTCATTATCAGTTGTATTAGAGCTTTAGGTTTGCTAAGGTTAGACAAGCTTGTGCTAGATTGTTGAATTCTAACCAGGTCAAAGATCAAATTAGGATAAGGAGAACTCGTTGAGGCTAACCCAAAAATTGGAAGATTCTATCCTAGGAGGAAAATGGCAAAAGAAATTCCCTTAGAATTAGACTCTCAGTTCATGGATAGTTTCATGACCATAAGAGCCATGGTAGAAGAGATGTATCAGGAATTTAAGAAAGGTCGAGATGAAGATACTTCAACCTCCAAACAAGACAAAGGAATAGAGGAACCTCTTCTAGATGGCCATTCTAAAGGAAAAGGGAAAGGAAAAGAGCCTCCTCTATCAACACCTCCTTCTAGCAATTTGATTAAATTAGATGTAAAATTTGATTTTCCAATATATTATGGATAATTAAATGCAGAAAACATAGATAACTGTCTTAGACATATTGATGTATATTCTAGGGTGTAGAAGATCGATTCAGAAAGGAGAAAGATTCAGCTGGCCAACCTTCACCTTGGAGTAATTGCCCTAGTGTGGTGGGAAGGCAGGACCCAATATGATTTGAAGAAGCATGGTAAAATTCTTTCTACCTAGAGCGAATTTGTTTCTACCATTAAAAAAACTTTCTATCCACTAGCTTATATGCAGCAAGCCATGATGAGTTGGCAAACTCTTTGCCAATTAAAGGTGCAATGTGTACAAAGCTATACCCAAGAATTTAGAAAAATAGTTTTAATTCTAGGCATTTTTCTAGAATCACCTCAAACTTTGTTGAAGTATATAGGTGGTCTACATAGCTATTTAAGGCACACCATTCTCATGTTCAACCCTACTAGCATAGATGAGGTATCAGTTTAGGCTACACACCTAGAGGCTAGAGGCAATAATGTGAACCCAGAGATTCGGGGATCATCAAAACCCACTACAAGAAAGAATAAGGAAAAGAGGAAGCAGAAATGGAAAGAGAGGAAGGCAAACACTATACAGAAAGACAAACCTTCATGCACTCACTCCAAGAAGGATGGACATGATGATGGACATTGTTGGTCTTTGAATCCGGAGCTGAAACCCAAGAAGTTCGATGGCAAGAAGAAGAAGGTTGTTATTGCTATTAAGAAAGATTTGGGGTCAGACTCAGGTGATGAAACAATAGTCACAACTACGGGTATCAAAAGGTAAAAATTCTGAAGCATCTACTAGTAATTCCACACAATCTAATAATAACAAAGAAAACGAGAGGAAAAGACATGATCTTTTTCATGTAGAGTTATTTCCAAGCATCAAAGGATTGATACTTTATTTGATAGTGGTTCACAAGTAAACTTGATTTCTGAAGCAATTGTAAAGAAGTTGGAACTACTAACCACACATCACAAGAATCCATATCCATTAGGTTTGGTACGTGATAAAGCAAAGCTACAAGTGACTAGACAATGTAAACTTAGGTTTGCTTTTGGGTCAGCATTTGTAGATGAGGTTGAGTTAGATATAGTTCCCTTGGATATATGTGGTATTGTTTTAGGATGTCCTTGCTTGTATGATAGAAAAGAAATTTTCTATAGAGATGAAAATAAGTATCAACTCACAAAAGATGGAATAGAATATAATGTAAGAGCTCATCAACTCAAAAATAACTACACTCTCATAAACTCAGGGTAGATGAAAAGAATTGTAAATTCATGCAAGAAATTTTTACTAATGGTTGTAAAGGAAAGACCCCTAATAAAACCAATGCATTTAAATGTTGTGATGCTAAAAAGAAAGATGATTTATAAAAAGTTGTTTTAGAATATGATATCCTATTTCAATAACCTAAAGGTCTGCTACCCAAAAGGGAAATTGTACATGATATTTATTTCCAGCAAGATGCTCCATTGCCTAACATCAAAATGCATAGGTTATCCGCTTTAGAGAATGTAGAGATCAAGAAGAAGGTACATGAGTTGCTCAACAAAGGGTTCATAAGGCCAAGCACATCACCATGTGGATCTCCAATTATCTTGGTGAGAAAGAAAGATGGCTCGTGGAGGATGTGCATTGATTATAAAGCACTGAATAAAATAACGATCAAGAATCATTATCCTCTTCCTCACATAGGTGATCGATTAGATTAGTTGAAAGAAGTTGTTTACTTTTCCAAGTTGGACTTGTGTAGTGGCTACCATCAGGTCAGAGTTGCAGAACAATATGCATGGAATACTACTTTCAAAACAAAGCAAGTGTTGTATGAATGGCTAGTTAAACTTTTTGGCTTAACTAATGCTCCTTCCACTTTCATGAGAGTTATGAATGATGTACTCCAACCTTTTATTGATGATTTTGTAATTGTATATTTAGACGACATTCTTGTTTTCGGTAAAACATGGGAAGAACATTTAAAGCATGTAAAGCAGACTCTAGATGTTTTGAAAAGAGAAAATATCTATGTTAAGTTATCAAAATGTGAATTTGGCAAAACATCTTTGAATTATTTGGGTCATATTGTAGGCAGTGGTGAATTGAAGATAGATCCCTCTAAGGTTGAAGTCATTGTGAACTGGCCTAAACCCAAATCTGCTACGAAAGTTAGGAGCTTCCTAGGAGCAACACAATATTGGAGAAAGTTTATTGCTAACTTTTCCTTGATTCCAGCTCCCTTAGATGCTTTAATAGGATTGAACAAGGTGTTTCAGTGGAGAGGAAAACAACAGAAAGCCTTCGACACCTTGAAAGAAAATATTAGTATAACACCAGTACTAGCATTTCCAGATCTTCAAAGACCATTTGAGATTGAAATATATGGTAGTGACTATGCCATGGGTGCAGTGTTGATGCAACATGGTAAACCCATATCTTATCATTCCGAGACATTTAATTCTGTAGTAGTTAATTATCCACATATGATAAAGAATTGTATGCATTAGTGCAGAGTATGAAAAAGTGGAAACATTTCTTAATGGGAAAAGAAATAGTTATACATACTGATCATCAACCACTTCAATATTTACACTCACAAACTAAGTTGCAGCAATCAAGACACTATAGGTGGATGGGTTTTCTACACTAGTTTCATCTAGTCATTAGATATAAGAAGGGCATACACATTAAAGTTGCAGATATGTTATGAAGACCAATTATAAATGCATCTACTATACTTAAGCATAACTCAGTATTGCATGAAAGCTACATTGAACAATATGCTCAAGATATAGATTTTAAAGATGTATATGCAACTTTAATTCATGGCAAACAAGTACAAGAATTGGGTTATCATATTAAAGACCAACACTTGTATCATCTGGGAAAGTTATGCATTCCTCAAACTGAAAGAGTTAACATAATCCGAGAAGCACATACTTCTCTAATATCATGTCACTTTGGTGTAAGTAAAAAAGTTGCACAGCTGCAAAGATTCTGCTATTGGCCAAGAATGCATGCAATAGTTTCTAGATATATTAAAGCGTGTACCATGTGTGCTAAAAGCAAGATCAACAATAGAAAACTAGGCTTGTACGCTCCACTTCCAGTTCCTTCTCATCCTTGGGAAAGTGTTTCCATGGACTTTGTTGGGGATTGCCAAAATCTAGAAAAGGTCATGACTATTTATATGTTATTGTGGATAGGTTCAGAAAAATGTGTATTTTAATACCTTGTAACAAATAGATTATAGCTAGATGAACAACGAAGTTGTTCTTTCAACATGTCTAGGTGCATTTTGGGTTACCTACTTCCATTTTATCTGACCAAGATTCCCGATTTGTTGCGAATTTTTGGTCAAGTCTGTGGGAATTGATGGACACCAGACTGAGGAAGAGCACAACCTTTCATCCAGAAATAGATGGCCAAACAGAGGTGGTCAACAAGACATTAATCCAATTGCTTAGGGGCTATTTCAGCAAGCATCCCAAGCTTTGGGATGAACATTTGCATTATGTGCAACATGCTTACAACCATGCCAAGCATTCTTCTACACAGAGATCTCCTCTCATGAATTGTTTTGGTTTTATACCAAGGTCTCCCTTGGATTTTGTCTTTAGTAAGGACATAGTAGTTGATGGACACAGTGATGTGGAAAATGCAACCAATTTCATTGAACATATCCAAGAAATTCACCAGGAAGTGCAAGGACAACTGGAACTGAGCCAGGCCAAGTACAAATCAAGGCATGATAATCATCGAATTGAACATAGTTTTGAAGTTGGTGATCAAGTTTGGTTGTACATCAGCAAAGACAGAATGCAAGGTGAAGGTAATAATTTGAAGCCAATAAGGTATGGGCCTTTCAAGATACTTGAGAAAATTGGTGAGAATGATTTTCGCCTTCATTTTACAACTTACATGCACATCTATTCAGTAGTTAATGCAAAGAACTTGAGACTGTTTGAACCTTCATTGATTGAGGATCTCGTAGAGAAAATTTATTTGCCTTCTATTGATGATCTGTTGCTTGAATATCTCAATGAGTTGCAACAAGATACAATTCTGGACAGGAAGGTGAGAACAATGTGCAGAAGGGATGTTGAGTACCTAAGAATTGGATTCAAGGGTTCAAAACCAAGCAGTGAAAGATGGATAGAGATTGGACAAGTGAGGAAGTTGTATCCTCACTCGATTGATGCTTAAAAACCATTTTTTGGTGGTCCAAAAGCTTTTTTCAATGGGAAAGTGTGATCCAAAATGGATCCAGAGACCCTCTAAGTTTTCAGAAATAAAAACAATCGCAAAAGAAGAACCTCTTAAAAAGTTAGATTACACTATTGGTGAGCTCCAGTATTGCAAAAATAATGTTGCAACTCCTGGGGCTTCCTTCTTTACTTTTATCAACCTGGTAGTTTGTAACAAACATGGAAGCGATGGTGCCATATGCACAAGTACCTAGCTCTTACTGCAGGTTGTCACTTGATCAGCTGGCGCAAGTTCGGTAGGAGTTCAAGCCAAATTCTATGAGTTCTCAAAAGAATCTTTAACTGTGATGAAAGAAAACTAACTCTACATGGGCTATTCTACTTGCAGAAAAACAAGGAAAACTTAAATGAAATGCAAACCCTAGCAATCCCCAGAAAAACCTAATGTACCCACTAACCCTACTTGCAAGAAAAGAGATGGAAACTATTGAAATGGTTGCCATTGACTATTGAAAATGTAAATTGTAGTTATTCAAACTACTTCTAAAGAGAAAGGAGAAGAAATCATCTTTTTGTACTTTTGAGTATTTTTATGTGGAATTATTATGCTTATGATTTGACAGATTGTGACTGTGCAGAGATTTGGTGGCAAAGGAAGACAGAGTTGGCTTTTGTAGATGGTGAGAAAGGTGTGGAGAGGTCTTAAGAAGCCCCTAGTACCCTTATGAAGACTTCCATTGTGATCAGACTTCAAAAAATCACTCACAGGAACTTCTACAAGAGGCTGCAAGGGATCTACAGGGGGTTCTACAGGATGATCTACAGGAGGAGGCCAAAAGTAGTTTTTTGGAAGTTTGAGTGTGGAAAAATGATGGAAAAAGGGAAATGAAGGCTGGATGAAGGTGTTGAGGGGTCTAGAACTTGTCTAGGAAGATCAAGAATGAAGGAGATGGTTGGATTTGTTCAAAAGGAAAGAAAGCAACTTTATCAAAAGAACGCAGAAACTAGGCCAGATTGGCGAAATGTGGCGAATGAGCTGGGGGATTTATGAGAGGTGAGCTGTTGTTGGCTGTTTTATCGAGGTATGATGAGTTGGAATGTTTTTCAAGAGATCTACACCGTTACTTCTCAAAACTGACCAAAGCAATAACCCAAAAATAGAGGTTTGTCTATTTTAACGTAAATTCTAACCTAAAACCAGAAAAATGCTGAACAATACTTTATGAACAGAAATAATGCGAGAGAGCCATGGTAAATGAACATGAAATTATCTAAGAATGTGAACTCAAACTAATATCATCTTCTCCAACTCGAAATATCACACTAGCAGTTGCATGAAGGAGCAAAAACTGTGTTTTTGGTGGTAGCAGTAGTGCCTTGACATCAAATCATAGTCCCAAGAAGGGAGAAAGGAGATCAAGACTTGTTGTTGGCCTTTTTGGATCTTTCTATATCACTACAACACCTTACTTAAGCAACTTGAAGCAAAAACAACTATTCTAATCATCAAAAGCAACCTAATCTAATGAAGTAAAATGAGTATATGCAGTAGAAATTAACTCATGAATGAAAAAAAAAAACATGTAAGTACACAAAGGAGGTGTTGGGAAATTTCAGTTGGGCCCTAACCCAAGACCTTTAGCCCTCTAAAAAAAAATCAGTGCTGGCTCAAAACTTCATTCATCTTCATTGTCAAAAATAGCAGTTACATCACATAAAAACTGTCTCAAAAAGTGCTCGAAAATGAGCTGAGTATGATGCTACACCAAAGTGCAAAAATAGACTAAGAAATGGCTAACCTACTTAGGCTTGAAGCCTTCTTATTTATACAAGTAGAGACTCCCAATAGTCCTCCTAAAGTTAAGGAACTCGGTTGCCTAGAACTGAAGATAACAACAACCCTACTTGACTTGCTCAGCTGCCCCTTGGAATCATCAATGTGGGCCTGTATACTCTGAGATGCCGTTGGAGAATTTGAGGAAAGGGTCATTAATTGAGGAGACACCCCTCCTATAAGTTCTCTTCCCTGTTTCCTTGAGTTTGGTTTCCATTTGCTCATAATTTCCTCGTCTTTGTCCAAAATTGTCCAAAAAATATGCAATAAACATTCATTAGACTACATGGCAAAGTGACTATCCCGATTCACTCTATTGACATAAATATATTCAAAAGCATACACAAAACTATTTAGAATGGTGGATTAAATGAAAATAATAAGTAGAATGAGCCCATATAGTTACCCATTTCTGGGGCTCATCATCACTCCCCTACTGAATGGGTTGCTCATCCTCTGAGCAACTAATCTAGCTCTTCATCTTTAATAGCTCTAACAGATTCCCTGACATCGCAAGCCTCTGATGTGATGTCTTCCTCTCTATCAAGAAAACCTCCTTTCCTATCCACTTCCTCCATTGTTTCTGTTCTTCCTCCTCCTTAACTCCTTCCAACAGTCCTAACAGTAGTGGAGGACTGAACATAAGACCAATCCAGTTGGCTTTCAAGTTTTTCATTGAGTTTTTCTATAGATGTACTCTCCTCATGGCCTTCCTCATTTTATTTGGGGAGTGATAATCCCTGATCCTTAAGCTATGTGGCAATGTATTCCACCTTCTCATGCATGCATGAAGGCAGTCCGCCAAACAATCTCTCCATATCTTCAAAATGAGCAATAGCTTGTGCTTGCCTATCAACATAATCAGGGAGAAATTATGGATTGGATGCAAGGTGTTCATGGGCATATATGAGAGCCAATGGTTCTTCCCTTATCATCAGGGGCTCACTTAGCTCTTTTTCCATTATCTTCTGAATTTCCACTGCTCTCTTTTCCTCATGGCTCATCCAAGAAGCCATAGCCATTAGTTGTAAGTCTCCCAATGCAGCATTTAGATCCCATAAATTCATGTTAGGAAGTGCCATGTTGAGTAGGTAAAATTATATTAGTTTTTCTTTATCCTCAGTTGAACTATGATCACATAAATGCATAAACTGACCATAATCTTGAAATGGGATTGTGCCCCTCCGGGCCAATGTCTTAATATGGAGCTGGAGCCACTAATCTTTGAGATACATTGCATAGGATTTAGTTGGTTATCTGCACTGCAATGCCTCCATTGCCCAGCTGGCCATGCAGGCTAGCTAGGCTTTCCTTTTCTGCAACTGCTTTTTCAAAATCAGTACTTCAATTGCTACCTGAGATTCTCTTTCTTACTGATGTTCCATCAGTGTTTCATTATCAGTCTGTGGTTCTTCTTCTTGTTGATGTTTCTTTGTTGCATCACTATCTGCCTGGGGTCCCTCTTGTTGTTGCTGTCCTTCCAAGATTGGCAACTTATTCCCCCTTGAGGTTCCCGTTCCTGTAACTGCTTTTTTAATAGTTCATTTTCTTCTTGTAGTTGATCTCTTTTGATGCTCTCTATGTGCCTTATCATGGTCAACTCCCTGCTCATCTCTATCAACTTGCTTTCCATGTGCCCTATATATTTGACTCCTTGAGATTTAGCAATCTGCATCCAAGTGTGGGTCCTGACTCTTTCTTTTTCTAGTTCGAAGAAAAGAGGCACAACGAATTTTTGTAGGATGATATTCCCACCCTCCAGAAGATTTTAATAGGAGCCTAAGTTAGGCTAAGGTCCCGGTTGTAGTATTTCTTTTGCCTTCCCTTCCTCTTGGGACTGTTCCTCTACCTTCTTTTCTAGTTTTTCAGTTTCTTTGAGCTTGGCCAGTCTCTCCTGTAGAGAGGTTTGTGCCTCCTATAGGACTGTTTTCAAGTCCATCAATTTCATCCATTTCTTCCAAGTGGAGGTCTTGGGACTCCCTCTCTCATAGGCGATAGAGATTTTGGAGGGAGATTCCTCCTTTGTCATAGTTGGTGTACCTCAATGATAATGGGTTCTTTCAATGGTGGTTGAGGCTTTCCCACCTTGATTCTGGTGCTCCTCCGAGCATTGAAATACATCAATTTCTATCTTTTTATTTTTCCCTTTTGCTTATCTAGAGTGCTCAATGCAACAAGCACATCTGCTACTTCCCTTGCTAGTGTTTAAGGGGATATTTCTTCCTGCTATTTTTCTTCTTCACCCTCTGTAGTTCTGCCTATGTTTGTTGTTTCTGTTTTAATTTTTGTTGTCTTAGGTGGTGTTTTCTCAATTCTTGTTGAGTTTCTTCCTTTCTAGTGGCAGCCTTCTTTTGAGCTGTCTTGGTCTTCTTCTTCTCAGCTTTTGTCCTCTTTCTCTTTTTTGCTTTTGATGTTGTTTCCTTCTCTACCTTAGGTTCAATTGTGGCTATGTCATTTTTCTCTTGTTTCCGTCTTTCCACTTTTTCTTCTTCTACTTGAATATCTTGTGCTTCCTCGTGGATTTCCTTTTCAAGTTCCTCTGTCTGCTCATCCTCTACACTGCCAGATGGACTAAGTTCATCTGTGAGGGTTTTTATTCATCTGCCCTAGTCATATTACTGAAAATTTCCCAGGCTATATGGATGGTGTATGTGTGGAGGCCATCCTCTACCAATAATTTAATGAGGCCATGATGGGTCAGCTAGTCTGGGACCCTTGCATTCAATTTGGTGCCACACTCTATCAAAGACTAGAGGAGAAAATATGGCAGACTAAGTTTTCTAGCTGTAGGTAAGTCCATTCCATATCTTAATTCATGCAATAATCTGAAGCGATAACCATAAACTATACTAAATCTTCCCTCACAAGAGATATATTTCATGATCTAGTAGCCGACCTCGCCGAATGGACGAGGTAGACTTGTCCTTATGATCCCATTCTTATCCTCTACAGGATGTTCATCAGGCCGAAAAGATGTCTTTTTAGCAAGCTGTCCTTTGGTTTTTCTTCTTTTCTCCAAGGGACCCCAAGTGGAAGACCTACGATTGTGCTGATAAAATTTGGTGTAAACTCTAGGGTCAGACCCCTGAAACTGACTGTAGCATGTGTTTTCAAATGGGGTCTTAAGGACATTAAAAATTCCTTGGTCACCTCCTCATCATATCCATGAATTCTCTCAAAGAAAAGCACCCAGTTTGCCCTGGTGAAGAGGGCCACCACTTCAGGGTGCTCATGAAATTTGTTGGACTTCAAAGGCTCCTTTCTCATAAAACCTCTTAGCATGGTGTTTAGTGACTTTTGAAAATGCTCAGGTGAGGAAGAAGGAAACAATTTTCAAAACTAGAAACAGAGGAATGGCCAATGTTTGTCTTTCTGAAACCGGAGAGGGAATTTCTCGTGTTCTTCCTTTTTCACAACATCAATTTGCAATTTTTCCTCCCTTCAAAGTGTTTTCAACCTTAACTTACTTCTGGGGCTTTTGAAGGAACTCAATATTTTAACAGAATAGAGAATATATAAAACAATGTTTTTTCTTCTCATAGAGTAAATGGACTTGCAAATTCATTTCTTTCCCAGGCTTGATTTTCGATGGTTGCATCTCTTTTTTTATAGGAGAATACGAGGAAGAAAAAGACAAATTTTGAATGCAGAGAAGAAAACAAAGAGACTATATAGAACTTAGAAAAACATAGGAAGACTTTTGTGCTCACATTCCTCTCCTTTTTCAACTCAATCCTGTGCTTCTAATTCCACCACCTAGTATAGACATATCACATGCAGAGTGGGTTTCTTAGCCTATCTCTTTTCAAGCTCAAATTTGGCAAAATTTCTGAATTTTTCCTCTGCAGAGCTGCTCTCTAGATTTCGTGTAGAAAGCCTCTTGTAGACGGTGTTCGTGCTCCTATAGAATGCGATAATGCTCCTATACCCGATAAGCAGGAGAGTTTTGAAAACTGGCAGAGAACGACTAGTTCATTATTCTGAAGGTGGTAGGTGAGTGCTGCAGTGAAGAAAACGTCGTCTCAAATGAAAGCAAAAGGTGGTGGAGGCTTAGATCACAGTATACTTAAGCTGATGGCGTATTTTGTGCTGACGAGGTTAGGTGGTAGGATGGGTACGTTATCCCCATTTGGACCATTGGTCCTACACCAGTGTCATTATGGTTTTTCATGTCCCGTGTCTGCCATCACTTCCATCATTCCCGTTACAACGCCACCACTACCGGTTCTGAGTTTCTTCTTCTCGAGTTGAAAGGCCACACATGTTGACTGCGTATTTGAACCACCGTTTGAATGGAATGAAGCTTGTTTGAACTCAACAAGGGTGATTTAAACTGAACGAGGGTGATTTGAACTAAACGAGGGTGGCCAGTTGGCTGGCCACCGATTTCATTTGATCGTAACTACCTCAATGTTCATACAGTTCTTAAATAATATTGATGCAACAGAGGAACACATTTAGCCACTTACCTATTATTCGCTACCGTGCTATGCATGCTTGGACTTTGCACTTTGTTTTTTATTTATGTTGCTACTGTTGGTGCTCATGGTCTCTGAACTGGTGGCTTCTTCTGGTGATTTTTCGATCAAGCACTGCTCCTTGCTTGTTGCATACATCTTGGCTACACTGACCCTACCTCTGGAGCTTGTTTTTTAAATGGATCAACTGCTACAAGAATCCTATAAGATTTCCTATAGCTTCTTCTCCCTCTAGAATTTCAGGTTGATGCTTGAGCAGGGATTAAAGAGACAGCTGAAGAAGGTTCTAAATGAAAGGAGTAATAGCTGTAAGGCATTAGGTAAGAACATGTGAAGAATTCTATTGTTTTATTCATTATTATTAGTATTATTATTTTTAAAACAAAAGAAACAGAATTCTAAGTTTTTTTTGTGTGCAGAGATGAAAAAGCAAGCGGAAATGTGGGTGCGCAGGGATGGAATGGAGAATTAGGAGGGTGGATGGTGGCAGGGAGGTCCACAAGCCTTCTAAACAAATTTCTAGCCCTCAGATTCTTTTATAAACTTGATTTTGAGCTCTCTGTAGTTAATACAGGAGTCTCCTATAGAATGCACAGAGTTTCCTGTAGGATGTGAATTTTTGAGAACAAGCAAGACCAAGGCCTGGGAAAAGACAATGGAGATGGAGGAATGGACTATGAAGGGTGTATGCAGCCTGGCCATGTCCTTTTTTCCTCTGTGACGCTCCTGCAATCTCCAATGCATTCAAAAGAAGTTAGTTTTTTTTTTTTTCCTTTTTTCCTTTTTTCGTTTTTATGAGACAGTTGGGGTGCCTCCATGAGGTTTTCACCCTCACTGCCTACCCTGGGTGCCTCCAAGAGGTTTTCACCCAAGGATATTTTATTCCTTTTTTCTGTTTTTTTTCTTTTTTCTGTTTTATTTATTTTTTTCTTAGGGTGTGGGTGGAGTGGAGACAGGGACCTGCTCCACTACCAACACTATTTTACCCAGATTCTCAATGAACTCCTGCTTGGAAAGAGGATTCTTGTAGATCTTCAGCCTATGCCCATTGACGAGCATGGGGATGGCTTCTTCGTTAATGGTCAAAATCAGGACTGAACCATTTTCATTGCATTTTTCTACTGTGTATGGTCCCAGCCATCTTTTCCTCAGTTTGCCCTTGAATCTTTATATCCTGAATCATACAGCAGTGTCCAATCTCCTTGCTGGAATTTTTTTTCTTTGAGGTGTCTCTCATGCCATATTTTTCTTTGAAGTTGGACTACCTCTAAGTAGAGAAGGGCCTGCAATATTTGTTCATCAAATCCATTTAGGTGAAGTAACTTTTCCTTTTGTGCATGGCTAAGATCTAGGTCCAGTTGAGCTGCCATCCGTAATGTGTTATATTCAATTTCTATTAACAGCAAAGCCTTCTTTCCATAGACCAGCTCATAGGGTGTGAACCTTGTGGTGGTTTTCCATGGTGTTATAGGCCCAGGTGGCCTCAACCAATTGACCTTCCCAATCCTTTCTACTGCTGCTCACTACCTTAGTCAAAATCCCTTCTAAAGCTCTATTAGTGATATCTACCTGTCCATTTGCTTGCGGATGATAAGGGGTGAAAGTTCTGTGCTTAATCTTGTGATGTGTGAGCAGGTCTTCAATTAGATTGGAGGTAAACTGACTCCCTTGATCTGTGACTAATTCTTTTGGGTAGCCAAACTTGTAAAAGATATTTTCCCTCAAAAATTCAGCTACTTTTTCTTCTGTTGCTATGTTGATTGCCTTTGTTTCTACCCATTTTGTCAGATAATTAGTACACATAATGATATAAGATTTCTGTTTTGAAGGAGGGTTGATGGGACCCACAAATTCCATGCCCCACTTCTCAAATGGCTCGAAAGTCACTTAAGGTTGCAGGGGCATCTCATCCCTTGCAGTAGGTTTCCCCATCCTTTGACATCGGTCACATTGGCTATCATATTTTCTGACATCTTAATGAAGAATGGGCCAATAGTAACCTGCTTGTAGAATTTTGAAGGCAATCATTTTTGCTTCAAAATCGCCTCCACAGGGCCCATCGTGACAGGTTAGGAGAATGTCAAAAAAATTTTCCTCCCTAACACATCGCCTCAAGATCTGATTTGGGCCAAGTTTAAAGGGATTGCCCCCAATCCATGTGAATGCGACACTTTTCCTCATGATCTTGCTCTTCTCTTTTAAGGACAGGTGTGGTAGAAACTATGCTGAAACCAAGTAATTTGCTATATCAACAAATCATGGAGAGAGTACTAAAATAGCAAATAGGTGTTCATCTGGAATTTGATAATCCACCATTCCTTTTTCACCCGCAAGCAGATCTAATCTAGACAGAAAATTAGCAACAACATTTTCCTTACCGGGCTTATCAACAATGGTCAAATCAAATTGCTGCAATAAAAGTAACCATCTAACAATATGAGCATTTACATCTGGTTTATTCATCAAATACCTAATTGCAACATGATCGGTGTGTAGGAATTTTTGAAAGCTGGTGATGTAGTGTCTAAACTTATTTAGGGAATGGACTACAACTACGAGTTCATTTTCGGTTACAGTGTAGTTTAATTTTTCCTTGGACAAGTTCTTACTGACAAAATATATGGCATAAGGTATCTTCTCATCAACTTGCCCTAAGGTTGCTTCTATTGCTTTGTTTGAGGCATCTGCGTGAATATGGAAAGGTAGGGCCCAGTTTGGACCTCTCAAAATTGGGGCAATTACCAGTTTACCTTTCAAGGCATCCAGAGCCTCTTGACAGTTGTCAGTCCATATGAACTCAGCATTTTTTCCCAAAAGACCAAACAATGGAGAGGCTAGCTTACTAAAATCCTTAATGAATCTTCTATAATACCCTGCTAAGCCTAGAAAACTCCAAACATCTCTTACCTTTTGAGGAGGTGGGACGCTTTGGATGATAGCAATCTTGTTGGGATCCACCTGTAATCCTTGTTGAGAAATTGTATGACGTAGCACGGTCCCTTCAGTCATAAGGAATTCTCATTTCTCAGGACTGAGGGGCAGGCCCATTTCGATACAGTTGGCTAGAACTTTCCCCAGGTTAGTCAAAGCTTCCTAGAAGTTAGAACCATAAGGGGTAAAGTCATCCATATAGATTTCCACTAAATCGTGAACCAGTTCAACAAATATGCTCAGTACTACCCTATGGAAAGTGGTAGGAGCATTGCACAACTCGAAAGGAAGAACCTAGTATGCAAAAGTACCCCAAGGACAAGTGAAAATGGTCTTATCTTGGTCTTTCAGGTTGATTTGGATCTAGTTGTACCTGCTAAACCCATCTAGGAAGGAGAAGAACTTCTTCCCTGCCAAGCCATCTAACACTTGATCTATGAAAGGCAAAGGGAAATGGTCCTTCTTGGTGGCATTGTTTAGTTCCAAATAATCTACACAGATTCTCCACTTCCCATTTTTCTTTGGCACTAGCACCGAAGGAGAAATCCATTTGCTGTCAGAGATGGGGTAGATGAATCCTGCATCCAACAACTTTTGCAATTCTTCTTTGACAATGTCCTTAAGGGTTGGATTCATCCTCCTTTAAGGCTTCTTGACTGGTTTACAATCATTTTTAATGTAAATGTGATCAGTATAGACTGAAGGGTGGACTCCCTTCATCTCCTTATATCTCCAAGCAAAAGCATCCAAGTGATTTTTCAATAAGCTACATAGTTCTTTCTCCTGAGAGGTGGATAGGGATGAGTTGATCTTCAAGGTTCTTTCTGGGTCAAATTCTACATTCTTAACATAGAGAGAGGTTGGATCAGCCACACAGAGATCAACTAAAGGATTGGCTTGGTCTTCTTCCACCATCGCTTCTCATGGCAACACACTCGGGGGTGGATTCTGAATCACGTTCTTAATAAGATCATCCTTTGTTTGTGGACACCCATGATAGCCTCTACTATACACAATGGTGTGGAATATACTTCATCATCATCTTCCTCCTCCAACCAAAGAGGTAAGTCATGTTCTAGCAGAGGTTGGGCAGGAGGATATATGACTAGTTGTTTGGACATATGCCCATTCTTGATTGTCATGTTCCCAGCTCGACAACTGATGCAGGCATTTTCAGTAGCCAACCAAGGTCTTCCAAGGATGAGAGGATACCCAGTGAGCTTTGCATTTGGCTAGAGAACTAGGAAATTAGCAGGGTACTCCTAGGAATCAATAGAGACCATTACATCTTCCACAATCCCGTCAAGGGTCATGGTGGAGCAGTCTGCTAACTGCAGTATTGTTGAGGTCTTTCTCAGGGTACCCTGAAGGTTGAGTTTGAGCATATTGTCCCTCGTCATCACATTAATGGTAGCCCCTAGATCAATCAAGGTATGGGGGATTATGGTGCCATTGATGTGGACATCGACTATAGGACTCCCAGGGTCTAGGTATTTCGGACAGATTACCTGCCCCAACATTAGGTCGAACAGTTACCCTATGACATTGATAATTGGATCATCTCTCTTGCGCCTACCTGGGTGCCTAAAGCACTTCTCCTTAATCATTTTGTTGTATATGGGCACATCTTTGTTGGAAATAATACTGAGAGGGGGGGGTGAATCAGTATTATCACGTCAATAAAACTTTTTCATTTCCATATTTAGATACATATATGCTACTTCCACAACTTTGTATGATTCAGTTAGATGATCCTTAATGAGCGCATTAGAACATTATCAACCATATTAACAGTAAACAGATGCAGTAAAATAGAACAAATCATCACACATAAGTCACAAACATGAACACCATGATATATGGTGGAAACCCAATGTGGGTGAAAACCACTTGCTGCAAGTCATCTCAATCTTATTCTTAATAAGAAAATCCTTTTACAATATTTCTGTACTGGTGCAGTCTTATACCAGTACGCAGGCTTCTACCTGCAAAGAGCTACAACCCTCTCTCGTTCTCTAGTCTCTCCTGGAAGGGAGCTACAACCCCCATAGTTCTTGTACTAGCTAAGATACTAGTATGTAGGCGCCGGCCTACAACATTCTCTCCTTCAGGTACCACGTTTCATACATTTTCAAACTGGATACTCTCGAAGCACAACAAATAATCTGAAAGGCCACGTTTCATCCAATTTTCATACTGGACCCATTAATATCATTGAAGCACGTAATCAATCAATCTTTTGAATCACCCAAACACCAGATCAATACATATACAAGGATAATATATGTGTTAGCATGCATATCTAGTCCATCAGATCACATAAATATGAGTCATTATGATCCTGATCCAATATTAGTTCTCATGCATCAATACTGAAGCTAAACACAATCAACCATCTGGATATGCAGAATACTGACACCTTTAAACTGTCATCAGAACCCATCAACAACCAGAACCACCTGTGACTTCAAATA
>APFE030381469.1:292405-351695 GCA_000404065.3 Pinus taeda | reverse complement strand
CCAATGAGTTTGCTCACGTATTTTCCCACATTGTAGCTTGTGCTCACGTGATTTAGCCAAGGAAATACGTGGTTGCCTTGGAATTATCATCAGTTCTTGAGCAGCGGAGGCAGGCAAGCAGCGAAGGAGATTTGAGCCAGTGATTGATTCAGATCTGAGTTGTATTGTGTGTAACAGAGGTGGAGATACTTGTGAGAAGTATTATGCTTTGTAATGTTACATGACTCAATCATTAATATACAGATAGTTGGGGTTTTTAGCGAGATGCTTTCCCCGGGATACATACTGTGTTAAAGTGTGAATGCTCTTGATGTTTTATTGTTATTGATGCTGCTATATTGATGATCAACGTAGAGGAGCTTATGTATTGTGTATGTTTTCCGCAATAGTACATGATCAGGATAATCTCCATTGAATATGTGTTAAATTATTCAAAATTTCTACATGTTATCAGAGCTGTTGATCATCAGATCTACTATTCAGGAAGTGTTTACATTCTATTTCTTCAGGCAGAGTTTGTAATCGGGCCAGGTAGCCTCTGGATTAATCCTTTCTTTTTGAAGGTGAGATATCTAGTGAATGCCCATACAGTCGATCTTCGTACGAGAAATATTTTGTTCTCACGAATTCTAGATTGGAAGAAGTTGGGTTTGGAGCTGGTGGAATTCAAATTTGCAATAGTGTTGTTGAAATGTCTTTCAACGGATTGTGAATGTTATTCCAAAGCAAGAGCGACTTCGCGCTCAAGGATAAACTCAGTAACAATAGGTATGAGAATGGATCTTCGTCAAAGGGAGCTAATGAAGAGAATTGTGCTTTGGCTGCCAAAGCAAAGAAAGGGAAGAGCAAGAAAGTTTCTCAGTCTAGTGTGAAAGGCAAGAAGCAGGATATGTCCAAGGTGAAGTGTTTTCACTGTCACCAGTACGGACACTATGCCACAAATTGTCCGCAGAAGAAGAAGAACAAGCAAGCTACTGGATCTGCAGGGGGAGAGACCTTAGCTTCTCAGTTTGAGCTTGATTTTTCATTGATTGCATGCTTGGTTTCAAGTGTGATGGGATCAGTGTGGTTCTTGGACAGTGGTGCGTCTTTTCACATGACGGGAGATAGAGATTTGTTCTCTGATCTGAAGGACAAAGATCTTGGAGTGCACATCGAGATGGGCGATGATGGTAGATACAGTGCGACCGGTATCGGTACCATTTCCTTTGAGAGGGAGTCTGGTAAACCCTTTGTATTGAAGGAAGTCATGCATGTTCCAGGATTGAGAAGAATCTCATCTCAGTGGCGATGTTAGAAGACAAGGGGTATGATGTTGTTTTCAGCGAGGGAAAGGCCTTCCTGCGCAGCAAGACAACTGGTGAGACCCGGAAGATAGGGGTTCGAGTGAGGAACCTTTATCAGTTGCATGTAGATGGATGTGCAGCAATGGCAGGCAAGGCAGAAGATTGGTGAGCCGGGATGATGGCGAGTTGTGGCACAGGAGATTGGGTCACCTTCACCATGGAGCCTTGAAGATACTGCAGCAGATCACTACAGGGTTTCCTAAAGGCACACTTGCGCAGTCAGATCAGTGCAAGGGGTGTACTTTGGGGAAGTTTGTGAAAGCCACCTTTCACGAGAAGGATAGTCGCGCCACGACGATCCTTGAGAGAATTCACACAGACGTGTGTGGACCTTTTTCAGTTGCTTCGACAGCAAAACACAGGTATTATGTGATTTTTGTTGATGATTTCTCTCGTAAGTGCTGGATCTTCTTCATGCAGAAGAAGAGCGAGACATATTCAAAGTTCTTTGAATTCAAAGCACTGGTCGAGAAGGAGTCGGGGAAGAAGGTGAAGGCTCTTAGGAGAGATAATGGTGGTGAATACATCTCGGACGAGTTCAAGGATTTATGCAAGGCAGAAGGGATTCGAAGAGAGCTCATAGCTCCCCATAACCCATAGCAGAATGGGGTAGCTAAGTGGAAGAACAGAACGATCATGGGTGTTGCATGGGCGATGTTGCATGATCAGAGCCTACCCCTTCACTTGTGGGTGGAAGCATGAAATACAACAGTTTATGTGCAGAACCGTTTTCCTCATAAGATACTTGGCATGAGTACACCCGAGGAGGCTTATTCTGGTAAGAAGCCTGATCTTTCTCATTTGAGGATCTTTGGTGCTAATGTTTACATGCATGTGATGAAGGATACCAAGAAGAAGTTGGAGTCGGCTGCAGAGGTTGGGATATTTGTGGGGTACACTGATACGGCCCATAAATATCGTGTGTATTTGCCAAATAGTGGTAAAATTGTTGTGTGACAGGATATAAAATTTCAGGAGGAGAAAGCCATGAAGTGTTCGCTTGAGAGGGAGCTACACTTACATGTAGATGAGGAGCTATTAGTTCCTAAGGATGAGCTTCAGGACATGGATCAACCACAGGACAAGGTTCATGGAGTGGAAGAGACCACTCAAGCAGCGCCAACCATCAAAGGGCGAAAACACTTGACAAAAGCTGAGCGACTGGCTCAAGATGCAGAGAAAGTTGTAGGACCACCTACAACCCAACGCAGGCAGAGATAGTCACCTGATTGGTACACTGGATACATGGTTCTTATGAGCAAGTGTGTTGTGATTGAGCCATCCTCTTTTGAGGAAGCTATGGATGATCCCGCATGGGTAGACGCCATGGTGGAAGAGTATGATTATATTGTCAGAAACAGTGGATGGGAGATTATTCCTATACCGTAAGGGAAATCAGTGGTGGGCTCGAGATGGATCTACAAAGTTAAGCAGGCAGCTGACGGGAGTGTGGAGAAGTACAAGGCAAGATTTGTTGCCCGAAGGCTTTGAGGTCTTCAGCAGCGAGTCGTATGTGTGCAGGCTCAAGAGAGCATTGTATGGGTTGAAGAAAGCACCACATGCTTGGTACACACGGATAGACAACTATTTCACCGGACTTGGATTCTCCAAGAGTGAGGCGGATCCTAACCTATACCATATTGTGGTGGAGGGTAAGTTGCTTATCATTGTACTGTATGAAGATGATTTGATTCTAACAGGTGATGAGCTGTTGATACTTTCATGCAAGAATGATCTTGCTAAGGAGTTTGAGATGAAGGACTTGGGCCTCCTTCACTATTTCCTAGGATTGTAAATATGGCAGCTCAATGGTGGACTATTTGTTTCTCAAGGTAAGTATGCTCGGGAGATACTGGAGAAGTTCAACATGCATGGCTGCAAGCCTGTTGATACTCCTCTTCCTGGAGGTTGGAGGAAGGAGGATGCCACTGTTTATCGAGAGTTGGTGGGGTCCCTGATGTATTTGGTCAATACACGACCCGATATATGCTATGCAATTAACCAACTTTCACAAGCTATGGTTAAGCCTACCAAGCTCTTATGGAAGGCGGACAAGCATGTATTGCATTATTTGAGAGGCACATCAGGATATGGATTGTGGTACAGACAAGAGGATGTGGATTGGGTAGGGAGCTCAACGGATGACATCAGGTACTATCATATCAGAGATTGTGTGCAGCAGAGAATCATGTTACTTTCATACATTCCAACAGAGGATCAGGATGCTCATATTTTGACGAAGGCTCTCACCAGGAGCAAATTCAAATACCACCGAGGCAGGATAGGGGTTGCTGATAATCCATATCTTGTCGAGAGGGAGTGTTGAGATTGCAACAAGATGATGGAGCTTAGTGAAAAGAGTCGCCTTCACTAAGTGGGCCCACAGGCTATTTTTGGCGCAAGTCTATTTTTAGACTATGTCTATTTTTAGACATATGGATCATGTCTATGGATTGCAGGTTGTTGTTTATGGATGATTGATCAAGTTGGAAAATAGATGGACTTCTATTTTTGATGAAAGTGTGAGTGATCACAGTGTGAGTGATCAAGTCTATTTTTAGACTGGCTGTCAAAAATAGAAAAGTCAAATATTATTATCTCACAATAATATTTGGACTATAAACTGTCTTATTCTCTTGGAGCACTTTAGTTCGAGCTACGGATGCGGCACATGCAATTGCATGAAAGAAATACGTGGTTCTTATGGGTTAGTTGAATATTTGCATGCATGACTTCAGTTAGAACTCAAGTGAGTTGAGTTTAGTGGACTGGAGGTGCAGTTGATGGAGTTGTGTTCAGTTTAGCTTTGTTAAACTGGTTGTATTTAGTCTAACTGGCGAATAGACTAGAGATGAGTTGGGTGAATTAGTTATTAATTAATTCACAAGTTACTAACTCATAATACAACTAATGAATACATCAGTTAACTCAGTTGCATGTCAGTGCATGTTCAGTTCAGCAGGGACAGGTGTTAGAGAATCAGATGGCTATCAGTTGTGACTATAGTTGTGCACCAGATCTTGCACAAATCAGGGGATTGAGTATGCCAATGAGTTTTCCCACATTGTAGCTTGGAAATACGTGATTTAGCCAAGGAAAGACGTGGCTTCCTTGGAATTATCATCAGTTCTTCTTACAGGATTGAGCAACGGAGGCAGGCAAGCAACGGAAGAGATTTGAGACAGTGATTGATACAGATCTGAGCTGTATTGTGTGTAACAGGTGAGCTGGTACTGGATTGCTTGTGATAAGCATTGTACTTTGTAATGTTACATGACTCAATCATTAATATATAGATAGTTGGGGTTTTTAGCGAGATGCTTTCCCCGGGATACATACTGTGTTAATGTGTGAATGCTCTTGATGTTCTATTGTTATTGATGCTGCTATATTGATGATCAACGTAGAGGAGCTGATGTATTGTGTATGTTTTTCGCAATAGTACATGATCAGTATAATCTCTGTTGAATATGTGTTAAATTATTCAAAATTTCTACAAATAGTAGAACTTATTTACTCTCCTTAATGTGTTTTGATATCCTGGATGACTTGAGTATGGCTTGGTGTGAAACTCCCTCAAGATTCTCGAGGTCACTCCAATTCAACAAATAGATCCTGTATTTAAACCTCAACGAACTATCTACGGTGAGATTAAAGTTTGCATCCTGATCACATGTACCTACACTTGTACATGTACGTCTACCTCTACCTATGCTCTACATTAACCTATGCATAATCTAAATGTATTTGTCATCCTGTTGTCCTACCTGTAATATCCTTTCATGTAACTATGTCCCATAAAATATCATAGCTTCTATATGATTTACCTTTATCTTTCTACGAAGAGCATTTGCAACTCAGTTCTCCTTCACTTTGATGTATCTGATCTTGAAGTCGAAATTAGTAAGGGTAGCCAACCATCTAGCTTTACTAGAATTTAGATTTGGTTGATCAAATAAATACCACAACCCATTGTGATCTCTCATTAATGTAAACCTCCTACCCAAAATATAGTGTCTCCATATCTTCAATTCATGTACAACCATTGCTATCTTAAGAGCATGTGTTGGATAGCTCTACTCGTGCTCATTTAGTTTCCGTGACTCATAGCACACTACCTACCCTTCTTGCATGAGAAGTCCACCAAGTCCCCTCTTGAAAGCATCTGTACACACTACAGAAAGCTAGCCTCACATCTTTTTTCCATTTGAACTTCTTACCATTTTGTTGCAATGATGTGATAGGATATTCAATGCGTGAGAAGATCTTGATGAACCTCCTGTAGTAACCTTCCAATCCTGTAAATGATCTCACCTCACGCACATTCTTAGGAGCTACCCACTACATGATGACCCTTGTCTTTTATGGATTCACTTCTATGTCATCCTTGGAGGCAACATGCCCCGAATAATGTAACTCAGTCTGAAAGAAACTCCAATTTCCATGTTTAACATACGCTGATGCTCTCTTAGTAATCTAAACACTGCTGCTAAATGCTCAAAATATTCTTTCTCATTATTAGAATATACCAGTATATCATCAATGAACACAATAACAAACTTATCCAAATATGGATACAACACACTATTCAAAAAATACATAAATGTAGCATGAGCATTAGTAAAACTCAATGGAACAAAAATAAACTCATAATACCCATACCTGAACCTGAATGTAGTCTTGAAAATATCTTCTTCCTTGATGCAAACTTGATGGTATCTCGATCTGAAGTAGATCTTAGAGAATATTGTTTCCCCCTTCAACTGATCAAACAAATCATCAATCCTCGGCAATGGCTACATATTCTTGATCGTTACATTGTTAAGATTCAGAAAATCAATGAAAAATCTAAGAGTACCACATATATTCTTCATGAACAATGTTCGTCCGCCCCAAGGTGATACACTCAGCCTAATCTACCCCTTGTCCAGTATTTCCTTCAGCTGCAACTTTAACTCAACAATCTCTATTGTGCTCATCCTGTAAGGTGCTTTTGATGCTCAGACTGCCCCTGATACCAACTCAATATAAAGTATACCTCATATTTAGGTGGAAACTCTATAATGTCCTCACGAAATACATCCTGAAACTGTTGCAAAACTAGGTACCTTCTTAACACATCGACATCCTCAACCTCCTTACCCTTTTCACTAGAAATGTGTACTGCAAACAAAACAAAACATTTTCTGTAAATACACATAACTTCCTTAGCAGTAACCATCCTCACTAATTTAGGATTCTTCTTCCCATGTAAGGTCCTTTTTTCCCCACTATCATCCACACACTCAACGACCTTTAAGAAGCAATCTACTTTAATTCTGTGAAGCTATAGCGAATCCATACCTGAAAGAATACTATATGATCCCAATGGAAATACATTCAAATGTGTTGCTTTAGGCATACCATTTAACTCAAGTGCACAAGCTCTCACCCAATGGTGAACTCTCATCTTCGTGCCTATAGCCAATTATACCAACTAATATTCTGCATGCACTTTTCTCAAACCACACTTACCCACCAATTCAAGATTAATATAACTATAGTTAGATCTAGAATCAATCAAAAAAGAAACAACTTAATCAGAAGGCTTACCCTCCATCTCAATGGTTGATTCTTGATGGTCCACATTCCTTTTGTCCACAATTCCATATATATGAGGAATGCTATGAGCAACATCACCAACTGTATGCGTGTCTTGAGCACTTTTTATTTGGGGTATACCACCACTCTGATATTGCAGACAATCTCTCTTATGATGATCCTTACCACATATCCAATAGTGTAATGCTTCCCTAACACCGGCTCTAGCCTGCTTCTCTCCATGTACCTCCTCAGTTGTATTGAATATTTTGTAAAGAACTTCATTTTCTTTCTCACTTGAATCTTTAGGCCTTCATCTCTTTGGTGGCCATTTTCCTTTAGCTTTCTCATTTCTTTTCAAGTCATTATTGGGATCAAACTTGCATTTCAACTGCTCATAACAATGATTTAACATTCATATGACCTCCTCCAATGATCTAGGCTCATCGGACAATCGAGTCTTTGTATGCAACTAGAAGTCCCCTGATGAATCTATGAACCTTTCCATTCTCCTCCCTCAGGTAAGGCACATATCTCAACAACTCCAAAAATTTGCTAGTGTAGTCATTATCATTCATAGAACCCATCCACAACTCATAAAAAACCTTAGCTCTGTCATCAAAGTGCCTCTCGGACAGGTACTTATTCTTGAAGAGCCTTTCAAATGCATGCCAACTCATATCCTCCTCATGTATACCTTTGGCATTCTTCACGTTTTCCCATCAAATATTTGCTTTACCTTTAAGATTAAAAGTGCTTATATTTTCTTTCATGTTTTCTGAATAATCATGGAATCAAAATAATTTCTTCACACCCAACAGCCATGCCTCTTCACCGTATGATTCCTTCATCTCTCAATCAAAGGTAGGTGGCTTTGCCTTCTTAAACTCATCTGAAAAGTATCCCCTATCACTCCTATTGTAAGTATCATAAAAATGATGATCATGATGCCTATCAGAACCAAAAATGGAATAGTACATGTGTTCATGATCTCTCATAACAAGAGTGTCCAATAGTCTGCCATCCATGATCATGAAAAATCTATCCAACATGTGTCTACTAGGAGACCTACTACCATATGCCCCATTAGTTATTTCCTCATGTCCATGGTTGATCTGATGTGGTCCCTTTCATTAAAAATATGAAAAACTCCGAAGTAGTATCACATTAACATCTTCTTCTTTATCTTGTACCTCCACGATTTTGTCATTGTCTACTTTACAACTCATTATTTCTTCCTTTAGGCTTCTCAATGTGTTATCCAAGTTAGAATAGTTCCCCACACTATTAGAAAATTATATATTACAGAGCAATGGAACACATGACATATTGCAAAAATATAAACACATAAAACACATAAAACAGGAGAGACACAGGTATACCTGGTTCACCCAGTTTGACTACCTCCACAAAGAAACAACAAATTTTGCCTTTTATATTATCCAGCAAACTAAAGAGATAAAACCTACAACAGATCTGCTGTAATTCCCTCTTCGCTCTTAATCTCCTCTCTCTTCCTCACTCAGAATACATATTTACATAGATGCAATACAATTCCCTCATATATAGCAAAGGGTTTCCTTCTAGGGAAAAAAACCCTAAATTAAACATAACTTCTACCATCATATCTCTTCCTAATGAATGATCCAGATTGACTAAGAAATTACAACATTTTATGGGGCAATATTACATCTATTTTTAGCTTCAAGGCTGCCACCCTTCCTGGACCTCCCCTGCAATGAATATTTTAGGGGCGACGTTTCTACCCCATTGGAAACTGGGGTCCAATGTGGAAATACCTTTGAATATAGAAGATAATCAAGCTCCACACACAACACAAACCACATTGCGCATCTGATGCATAGGGATATTCTATGTATGTCTACCAACTTATTAGCCATTTGATCTCTTTGATGCAAGGTATACTATGTTAGCCAAACCAAATCACAATAAACCAATGTACCTTAGCATAATTCGAGTAGGATACCTTGTCTGCAAAATCATCAAATCAACGTGATACATGTATAATATAATCATAATAGCATATAGACATGTGCCAAACAAGTGTATCAACACATAAACATCGTTCTAGCTAGGGTCCAACCATCAATGCAAAGCCATATCAATAATACATGTTGTTACCTCATGCATGAAAACAATTATTACTCCATGTACACATTCCCACATGAAACTATCAACATTCATAAGAAATTCCTAATCAACTACATATACCTATAAATGCATGTTGTCGAGCATAAGTGATCAATTCTTGTAACCAACCTACAAGAATAATACATGTAATAAAAAATTTCCATCTCACATACAAGGATGTATTCAAGCGACATATAATCAACATGTAAGTGACATATAACCATATGTAACCATTCATATGCTTCTAATGATGCATCCCAAAAAATCACATCAAATTGCTACTGACAACCTTACTACAATTGCGATCAACATGATGCAATGCAACCAACATATGGAATATACGTGTAAGAGACACACTCGCAACTCACATGAATTCATGACCAAGCACCTTCACCCAAGGAGAGAGTAAGCATGCTCTGATACCAAGATGTAAGAACCCTTCTTCCCAAATCCACCCAAGAAACCTTCCAACCATGGTAAGCATTCGGCGAGAGAGGATAATATAAGGGATTCAACTTCCTTGGTCACCTTAAGGAAATGGAACCAACAACACATATGAAACAAACCCATCCACATCAGCAACAACACTCTAAGGATACATGTTAGCCACTCAGATATCTTGTCCCTAACTCACACTGATGATTTAATCCTTTTAACCCTTGGTCACTCTCCTGATATAGGAATGACAACACCGAGCAACCCAATTTCACTCTCCTAGGCCTATGTGCTAACTAATGTAGACTTTTCTCACCAGATCTATGCCAGTGATACCATGATTTGAGACAATTTTATAGCCCAAAATCCCAACCTTTGCCTAGAACTTGCTACAACCTTTAAAATCCATCAAATACATGATAACAATGCTGATAAATCAAAAATCAACCTTAGGAATAGGCTTGAGCATCCCCAACTAGGATTGACATTCTGTCAACCACTTGGCATGCATGCAACCTAGAGGTATATGATACAAGACAGAGCATAAATCGTTGAAAGAACTTATGAAACATAACTAGAAGGATCACCTCCTTCTCCATTGAACTATTATAACATAAATTAGGTATTTCATTTATCCATTCAATAATTACAAGTAAGTACATGAAATAACCATGAGATGAACCAGTCATATAACCAACATAAAACCATATAAATATAAAATATATGAAAGCCATTAAATCCACATATAAACCAGTGAAAATGTAAGAGAACTTAGATTTTATTAATCGTAAGAAAATCCAACCAGTTTCAGGACATCCATGTACCACCCAACATAGACATCGTTGAACAAAATCTCTCTATCAACCACTCACCCCCGTGCCATATTCCAAGACTAAATGTGGGATCTCATAGAACAGCCAATCAATGAAAAAACAAGGGAATCCAGATACTAAACCACCTCCACCCTCACCAAACCGTGATCACGCCAATACTTGTGCTCCAATCAAAATTGAACCAAACTTGGAATGCCATCTGGAATCCATCACTATCCTTGAGAAATTTTTTGTCTCCTTGCCTCTCAGGCTTTACTGCAATCCAATCTCAGATCACTAGGCCGTAAAATGAGAGGAGTCTCTTAGGCATTATGTTATAGATATGACCAAAAGATATATGAAATGATAGCAATATATCCAATAACTATAAATAATCACTAAAAATAAAAAGATCTCAATATAGATAGAAATGGTTCTTTATTGATATCAAACCCTTCAAGTATGGCAACATCATACATTCACTCCTTAAGGAAGGATAACACTCCACAATCCATATGCTTGTCCATACAGTATTCCTTGACCTCTCTCAATCGGGAGCCTTTAGCCCCTATATAGGCCTCATACTTACAATACCATGGGTCATTACCATGGTTCCGTCAATACCATCTATCTAATACAATGGGCTTATTACATTATTTCTATCTATTTGTCATCTGTTACATGATACAGGTTAACCACTTTATTTATTACTATGGCCCATCCCATTATTACAGTATTCCCTTAGGTACCTCCCTATGTACCCCATATTGTCCCCCCTAGGTATAATAAATTCCACCCCCTTAAACATGTTTCATCCCCGAAACATAAGAAGTACACAAATAATAAGATTTACTCAAAAGAGTAGTCCACTAGTACCATGCAAGTTCATCTATCCATCCAAGGGAGAGGTGAACCCTTGATCTAGCTTGTGCCTCGCTAACTTGAGATGGAGGTTGACTCTGGCGGCTCTTTTTTGTTGTTTTGTTGGGGGTGGATCGTTGCCCCTCTCTATTTGTTATGCGGAGTTTGTTGTCATTATGGCTAATTTGGTTCCACTGTGTTGGTTTTTTTCTTGCGTGGTTATGTGGGTTGTGATATGCTGAAGTTTTAACCAACAATGTATCTTTTTTTAATTCAACACCTAATGGAGCTTGATTGGTATTTGGTACATGTGGCATCTGTTGTTGTTGATTATCTTCCAATATTATTTCAACCATGGATTTCTCATCTGCTGTATCCATACCTGTAACATTTTTCTACTTCAGCCTCCTTGGACTTCACATATTGTTTTGGTACCTGGTTTGATGTTTGTGTTTGGTTGTCGACCATCAAGGGCTCATAATTTGTTGACACCTAATCATCAGGATTGAGTGAATAAATGCAATTGATGTAAATAAATAATAATAAATATGAACAGTCACGGGGAGATGAAGTGAACAGTCTGTCCCTCATGTATATAATAAAGACCAACCTGAAGGAATAAATATGAATTGATTTGGTGGATTTATTGCCTAGTCTGACATGGTATGATAGCAAACTCCATTTTTGGCATCTCCTTCTAGTCTTGTAACTCCCTTCTGCCAAGTTTTTTGCAATATGTCCACTGCCCCCTCCACAGTCGTTGCCCATTAAACACTGCCACTGTTTAAATGCTACAAATCTCTGACATTATTCTCCACCTTCTGATGTAACTCCTCTCTTCCATGACAGGGTCTTCGATTCCCTAGATGCGCATTGATTTTGTCCTCACTATTATACTTGGAATCGTTGAAAGAATGATTTCTATCATAGAGACATGTTGAATAGTTTCCAGAGGCAATAGTCCTTCTTCAATAGGTTCCCAAGCATCAATCATGCTTGTCGAGTTGAGTTCTATGTTCTGATACAATTCAGGAACCTTCCCTTTTATAATCTCCACGGTAGCCATAGCCTTTCTTATTGCTTGTCCCATTGCTTTCAATACAATTTTTGGCTCCTTTTTTCTCCTGCAAAAGACCAGTGGAATAACTGATGTAGTTTTTGATTAAACCCTAAGTGGTGATCTGAATCTCATTTTCACTAATGGCCGCTTGAGGGCTTGGCTTCTCTACTCTTTGATGCCTATCCATCACTCTCTCTGTGACAAATTTCATCCTCATACTGGATTATAAGTTTGATACTGCATCGTTTGGTACATTAATAGCACAATGGGAATGTTGTTGAGTGGTGGTTTCTAGACTATGTTGAGGAAAGGAGAATAGCAAGGCACGGTTACTAAAGAAGACCTCCACACAGCGTAACCATGGTTGTAGAATACACCTCCACACAACTTAACCGTTGTTGCTGAGGAAGACCTCCAAGCAGTGTAACCATGGTGTCTTCACGCAGTGTAACCAACGTAACCATGGTGCCTCCACACAGCGTAAAAAGTGTAACCATGCTGCCTGTGAAGCCCGTGCATTGATATAAATCGTGGTGCGTGGTGTGCTAGTGATTCAAGCAAAAAAGTGAGCATGCTCCCACAGCAAAATGAATGCAGGCTCAGTTTCCATTGTAACGCCGTTGTGGTATCATAAACTTTGTAGAGCTCATGTTGCATGCTTGTTTATCCACTATGATATGCACTAATCAACCAAAATCATTGGTGTTGTAGTGTTTTCCTTAGTATATTTAATATCTTTATAAATAAATAAATAAATAAATATATATATATATATAATATATATTTATATATAATATATATATAATATTATAGTATCTAATATAATTTATAATAATAACAATGATATATATATAAAGGATTTCAAGCCACTATTTTTGGTACATGTAGACCACATTGTTCCATTATCTCACTATCTTGGAATTATAGCTCTTTCGGTATTGTCAATTTTGGTCAACCATCGACAAATTTTTCAATGCATTCAATCATATATGTTGTGGGAGTAGTTCTCAGTTGAAAGGAGAACTATCCTGAGTGGTCTAGGAAGATACAACATACCCTCATTTTCAATGAGTTGTGGAAAGGAGTATGTCATGGAAACGGAGACAAAGAACTAGAACAACCTAACTCTGAAAAAGAGTTCGCCATTTGGGAAAATAAGAATAGCAAAGCCTATGCATTAATTGCAGCATCTATATAGTGGCCAATCTAGGGTGCTAGATTAGACTAGATTTAATATCAACCAAGGTAGGTAAACTTAGAGGCACGTGTCTAAAGTCTATAGACATAAAAGGATATCATCTACCTATCTAAGTGTCTATTGTGGCAGGCTGCAACACTCCTTTATAGGAGATTGAAATATGTTTCCTCTCACACCTTAACACTCAGACCATCTAATTTATCTAACTGGTCTAAAGAAACAACGTGTTGCTAGACTGAGTTTTCAACCCTCTTACAAGGATACTATCCATAAAAGCTCTTTCCAGCTAACACACTAAGCATTTATGAAAATCAAAATCTCACTGAAATTTTAAATGCATTAAAACAGAGTTCACAGAGATGCTTTGAAATCTAATGATCGATCAAATCTTTTGCAAGATATTGTTCAATGATCTAGTAATCAAATTCTCAAGCTAACACCATAAATATTATTTGCAAGAATTTCTAATCAAACCGATAAAATCACAGACAAGGAAATAACATTAAACATTATGCACACTATTCAAATTCGAAAACACTATGGAAATGAAATTAACAGTATACCAATCTCCACGCAGGGCCCATCCACGCTTCAATGGCACACTTAAGAAACTTCAAGTGATGAGAATGTTAACGCATAAGCACTTTTGGAGTAAAACGGTGACTGTAATTAAGTTCTAAAGATTGAAATCACATGCAAGAGCAATGTTCTGGAAACAATACACAAAGATAATAACCGTTATGGACAATACAATACGTAGTATTTATCTGCTTGTCTCCTATCCTATATTCACTAACTTTCCCTCTAAATCGAATGTACATACATTATGCAGACGTTTCTACTTTTACAAAAGAGTGATTTTTATCCTTTCTAATCTAAACCGATTTCCAAAAGCAAAACGAAATCAGTTTGGGAAACTATGGCTTTTTTCTGCCTTTGTGACCAAAAAGGTTGGGTTTGACCAGCATTGACCATGTATCTAGGAGCATTAGATTTGTTGTTGAATCGATCTTTCACCATGCATGTACATTCCAAATCATGTTCCTATCATTTGTTTTGATTTGCCTGCCATGCCACGTGTCACATCATAAACCATTTACAGGAAGTCATGACATCCTGTAATTTTTGTTGAAAATTTCTAATTTTTAACATAAAAATTCACATATTTAATTTAATGTAAATTAACAACTATAATGCTTTTGATTAATCAATTTCGATGGATATGAGGGATTTATGGGAGAAAAAGATAGACAAATGATGGATTTCTAGAAGAAAAGGATGGAAATGAAATGGTACCAACATCTTCCCCAAGCTCAATGATTTAGCATGTCCTCATGTTAATCCTGATGTGCTCCCTTTATACTCTGTTCCTGCCTCTGCCTCTACTGCTTGTAACAATGCATCTATATTCTTCTGAGCTTGGGCATCCTTCTGAATGTGGAGCTCATGTTTCAAATTCTTGTATTCCTCTTTGAGAGCTTTCTTTTGAGTATACCATTTGGTTGCCCACTTGCAAATGTCGGTTTGTTCAAGCTTGAGTTCTTTGATTTGCTCCTTCAGCTTCTCATTTTTCTACTGAGTCTTCTTGCTCTGAGCTCTCAACATTTCATTCTCCTTCTTGATGACCTTCTCTAGCATGTTGGCCTCCATCAATTCTTCTTTTAGCTTTTCAATTTGTTTTTCTAACCTCATTTGTTTCTTATTTGCAGGTGGTGACTCTTTCCCTTGTCTGTTGTTACTCTCAACATCCATTTCGGCTTCCGGTCCATGTTGTGAATGAGCACTGCTCTCAATGTCCATCGGTGCATGTGCATTTGACTCTGGTCGATCTTCTTGTGTTTGGGTCTTTTGTGTTCTCCTTGATCTTCTTGTATATGTAGTGAAAATTTTGTCTTGCTCAATGTTTTGGGCAGCTTATTGCCTCATCTTTCTTGTCCTTACACTATTGCTGTGTGGAGGGACATTTCTTGACTTGCGCACAGTGATTTCCTCATCAATGTCAAGCATAAATCCTGAGTCCTCTTGTTGTTCCTGTTCATCTTCTCCATCTTCGATTTGATTAGCAAACAGAAATTCCTTCCATGTTTTTCCCCTGCTCTGCACTTCAAATTCAATTAGAATTTTAATTAACCCAAAATGATACAAGCTTTTATCCTCATTACCCTTTTGCTTTTGAATAGTTTTTAACATCTTAGTCAAACTCTGTAAGAGGAAATAGGGTAGAGTAATGGTGCATCACCCTTTTAAGTGCAACACAATCTATAAGTGAAGAGGTGAGTCCCCATATTTCTCCATTTTCAACTGCTTTCGAAGCCTTGCAAAAGCTGAAAGAACTCTATGACTCATATTCTGCACTTGAAGTTGTTCAAATCATGAGTAAACTCTTCACTCTTGAATTGAAAAATAATGATCCTCTTTCTCTTGCATCTGAAATAAAATCTATAATGCATGATATCTAAGCCACTAAGGTTGAATTGGATGTTCCTCTTATTGCTTTTCTCAAGGCACTTTAACCTACTTACTCCAATTATCTCGAGTCATTGCAAGCAAATGGAAATCTCAAAGATATTACCTTTGACTCTCTTGTGAAAAAATTTGCTGAAAGAGAGAAAGATTTTGGAAAGAAGACAACCCCTGAATCTTCTGAAGAGTTTGTGTGCCTTTCTCATAAAGAAAATACAGCTGCTCGAGATTCTTCTAGAGGAAGAGGTGGTCGAAGAGGAAGAGGAAGATATTTTAGAGGTGGGGGGGGGGGGTTGATACTCTCAAGGAAAAAAGTCAGATTTGCACTGCATATGTTGCAAAAGAAATGGATCAAATGATGACTCTACATAGAAAATACCTTGGGACCAAATTGAGCAACAAAGAAATCAACCCTAAGGTAAAAATAATGACACAGACAAAGGTAAAGCACTTGAATCCGCTTACTATGTTGTGGCACACTGTAATATTGGAGTCAATGAAGATTTATTTCATGCTTCACTTGCTTCTTTGAAAAATTATTGGTTGCTTGATCAGGAGCAACTTGCCACATGACTCATAGAAAATATTTTTTTGAAGCATTTACTGACAATATTGATGGAGCATTACACTTTGCAGACCAATAAAAAATCAAGCCATCAAGGCTTGGTACAATGAGGCTCAAATTGCCTGGTCTTCCGGACTTTCTTTTGCATCATGTTCTATATTTACCACAACTAAAGAGAAACTTTTTGTCACTCCATTCATATGTTTGATGGCAAGCTTGAGGTGAGAAAAGCATTTGGCCACTCACTTGTCATGAAGGGAACAAAAGAAGAAAGGCTTCTCAAGCTGCAAGGTACCTCTGTTCGTGCACAACATTTCTCATTCTCATTATGAAGAAGGTACACCTCCATAAAGTTTATTATGGCATGATAGATTTGGACATTTGAACTATGACAACCTCTACTTGTTGAAGAAAAATGGTGTTGTTGGTTTTCCTAAAATTCCTAGGAAATTTAAGCAATGTGATGCTTGCATTCTAGGAAAGCATAGCAAATAGTAATTTCATGATTCAAATTCAAGAGAACATAGAAAACTTGAACTCATTCATTCAGATTTATGTGGTCCAATGCCTATTCCTTCTTCAAATGGAAATAAATATATGATGACATTTATTGGTGACTACACTAGAATGTGTTGGGTTTATTTATTGAAGAACAAATCTGATGCTTTTCAAACATTCAAGAACTTTCATAAATGAATTGAAAATGACGCACAATCTCATATTAGGTCTATTCACACTGATAATGGAAGAGAATACACATCAAATGAATTTCAAAACTATCTTCGCCAACGTGGGATCAAACATCAAACAATTGTGCCTTATAATCCCTAATAGAATGGTGTAGCTGAAAGAATGAATAATACAATCTTAAATATGGTACGCTAAACACTCTTCTTCAAAAATGTAAAAGTAATGTTTTGGGATGATTTTGTCCTATGTGCTGCATATATTAAGAATAGATGTCAATCTAATGCTATTAGAAACAAGACTCCATATGAAATGTGCTATGGGCACTTTCCTTCGGTAAAGCATCTCAGGGTCTTTGGTTCCACCTGTTATGCCTTGATACCTATTTTGAAATCACTGCTAGGTGACCTCAAGAGATTAATTTATGTATTATAAACTCATGTGCTGGTGTGTGTGTCTATGTTATCTTGTGCAATGGATTGATAATATTGTGAAATACACAGACACTTAAAACAATAAGAGATCACAGTAAGCAAACATAAGCACAACAAAATTTAATAAGGAGTTCACCCAATCCTCCTAGGCTACATCTCCTGGTCTAGCCTTTAGTAGCAACCTTTTTATTATGCTTTTAAAGTAGAGTCTTACAATAAGGAGCTCAATCTGAGTCTCACTTTATAGAGGATGATCAGTAGGATGGCACATGGAATTCCCAAGTCCTTAGAGTTCACAGACTCCCCTTACCGAATTTTGACCTCAATTGGTCTCTATCTGCTTGATGCTACCCTTACTCTGATGGTCAACTTGACTTCTCTGCCCTCTACAACTTTCCATCTCTTTTTGTGTCTCTCGGCCTTTTACTTATTCACTGCTTCTCTGCCTCACTATCCCCCTGCTTCCTGTCAGCTTCTGGTTTTAAAGCCAGTTCGTTCCTCCGACTCTTCATTTCTGCTTCTGGCTCTCTGGATCACCTGCTTCTATCCATTGGGACTCCTCTGCACGATGTCATCATCGTTGTGTAACGCTTCGTAGAGAGGTGGCCACTTGTCTCTTTGCGAACTGAGTGTCAGTTCTTCCTGAATGGTCATTTTTCTATTATTTCTGAGAAGCCTATGAAATGGATCCTTCTGTCGATTCATTCGTCAAATCGGACATCAAATTTTATGTGTTGTAGTTTATTTCTCCCTCAATTCCAGCCATCCATTGGGTTGAACCTCTGCCGTTGATCTGGAGCCCCCAGATCCTACGGTCTTCACTCCTATCGCACGGTTGAGTCGCTCGACCATTACTTCGCAAGGTAAGCAATTTTTCTCTTTCCCCACTGGACACATGTCACTCAGTGTATGGAATCACTAGGTCCTTGGCCAAATCCACTTACCACCTGAAATGCCTCCGATATTCTGTCAGTTTTGAGCGCGGGACCTGCCTTGTTGGTTTTAGTGCTTTTCCACAGTTTTCTAGTTTCCCTTGTGACTGGGTGCTCGAGGTCTTTCCTTCTCGAGGGGTTTTGCCTAGCGATACACAATTAGCACTAATCGCGTATCAAAAACAACCTCCATTTTCAGATCTAATCTTCCCAGTTGCCATTTTTTCGCGATGCACGGTCTCCATGGGCCAATGGTCAACGCGCTTTAATCGAAGGTCCTCGTTGCTCCATGCTGACTATAAATTTCCATTATTCAGAGGTTATTTCTGATACCTATAATATTTCTTGAAGTTTGTCATTCATTCTTACCAATCATGGAATTGTTTGAGGATCCAATTTGGATCACAACCTTCCCACTGAAAAAGCTTTTGGACCACCAAAAGTTGGTTTTCAAGCATCGACTAAGTGAGGATACAACTTTTTAACCTATCGAATATCTATCCATTTTGCACTGCTTGGCTTTGAACTCCTAAGCCCAATTCTAAGGTACTCAACATCTCCCCTGCACGTCATTCTCACTTTCCTATCCAGAACTGTGTCTTCCTACAATTCATTAAGATATTCAAGTAACAAGTCATCAATAGAAGGCAATTGACACTCCTCTTCAGGATCTTCAATTAAAAAAGGTTCAAATAGTCTCAAGCTATCTTCATTTATGACTGAGTAGATGTGCATATAAGCTGGCCAATCAAGGTGAAAAGCATTCTCGCCAATTTTCTCAAGGATCCTGAAAGGTCCATACCTTATTGGTTTTAGCTTTTTACCTTCACCTTGCATCCTGTCCTTGCTGATATACATGAGACTTGGTCACCAACATGAAAACTATGCTCCATCTGATGCTTGTCATGCCTTGCCTTGTATTTGGCCTGGCTCTTTTCTAGTTGTTCCTGTACCGTCTGATGGATTCCTTGAATTTGTTCAATGAACCTAGTTGCCTTGTCCACATCGCTATGTCCCTCAACTATTGTGTCCTTACCAAAGACAAAATCCAAGGGAGACCTTGGTGTGAAACCAAAACAGGTCTCATCTCTCCGTGGAAGAATGTTTGGCTCAATTGTAAGCATGCTGCACATAACACAAATGTTCATCCCAAAGCTTGGGATGTTTGCTGCAATATCCCCTGAGCATCTGGATCACTGTCGTCTTGATTACTTCTATCTGGACATCAGTTTTTGGATGGAAAGTTGTGATTTTCTTCAGTTTGGTGTCCATCAGTTCCCATAGAGTTGACCAAAACTTCCCCACAAATCTTGTCTCTTGATAATATATAATGGAAGTGAGTAATCCATAATGAGCCCATACATGTTGAAAGAACAGTTTTGTAGTTTGTTCAGCTGTAATCTATTTATTACAAGGTATCAAAATACACATTTTGTTGAACCTATCCACAACAACATACAAATAATCATGACCATTACCAGATTTCGGCAGTCCTGCAAAACAGTCCATGGAAACACTTTCCCAAGGATGAGAAGGAACTGGTAATGGAGTGTACAAGCCTAGTTTCCTATTGTTGGGCTTGCTTTTAGCATACATAATACACCCTCTTACATATCTATAAACTATCTCATTCATTTTTGGCCAATAAAAAATTCTTTGCAGCTATGTAACTGTTTTTCTTACCCCAAAGTGACCTGATATTAGAGAAGTGTGTGCTTCTAAAATTATATTTACTCTTTCAGTTTGTGGAATGCATAGCTTCCCACAATTATACAAGAGTTGGTCCTTAATATGATAATCCAATTCTTCTACTCATTTTCCTTGACTTAAAGATGCATATACATCTTTAAAGTCTATACCTTGAGCATATTGTTCAATGTAACTTTCAAGTAATACATAATTCTTCTTAAGTATAGTACATGCATTTATAATGGGTCTAGATAACATATCTACAACTTTATTATGTATGCACTTTTATATCTGATGACTAAATGAAACTACTGTAGGAACCCCATCCACCTGTAGTGTCTTGATTACTGCAACTTAGTTTGGGAGTGTAGATATTGAAGTGGTTGATGATCAGTATGGATAACGGTTTCTTTGCCCATTAAGTAATGTTGCCACTTTTTCACAGTTTGTACTAATGCATACAATTCCTTATCATAATGATATTATATGGGTTTATCGTGTTGTATCAACACTGCTTCCATGGCATAGTCACTGGAATCTATTTGGATCTCAAACTGTCTTTGAAGATCTGGCAATGCTAGTACAGGTGTTGTACTAATCTTTTCCTTGATGGTGTCAAAGGATTTTTTCTATTTGCCTCCCCACTGAAACAACTTGTTCAATCTTGTTAAAGCATGTAAGGGAGCTGCAATTAAGGAAAAGTTAGAAATGAACTTTCTCCAATATTATGCTGCTCCTAAGAAGCTTCTAACTTCTGTAGCAAATTTGGGTTTATGCCAGTTTACAATGACTGCCACCTTAGAGGGATCTATCTTCAATTCACCACCCCCTACTATATGTCCCAAATAATTCAAAGATGTTTTGCCAAATTCACATTTTGAGATTTTAACATAAAGTTTTTCTCTTTTCAAAACATCTAGTGTCTGCTTAACATGCTTTAAATGTTCTTCCTATGTTTTTCTAAATATAAGAATGCCATCCAGATATACAATAACAAAATAATCAAGAAAGGGTTTGAGCACATCATTCATTATTCTCATGAAATTAGTAGGAGCATTAGTTAAGCCAAAAGGCATAAACAACCACTCATACAATCCCTGCTTTGTTTTGAAAGCAGTCTTCCATACATCTTGTTCTGCAACTCTGACCTGATGATATCCACTATGCAAGTCTAACTTGGAAAAATAAAGAGCTTCCTTTAACTGATCTAATACATCACCTATGTGAGGAAGGGGATAATGATTTTTGATTGTTATTTTATTCAGTGCTTGGTAATCAATGCACATTCTCCACGAGCCATCTTTCTTTCTCACCAAAATGATTGGTGACCCACATGGTGATGTGCTAGGTCTGATGAACCCCTTGTCAAGAAACTCTTACACCTGCTTCTTGATTTATGTATTCTCTAAAGTGGACAACCTGTACATCCCAATGTCAGGCAATGGAGCATCTTGCTGCAAATTAATATCATGCACTATTTCCTTTTTGGGTGGCAGACCTTTAGGTTCTTGAAACAAGATATCATACTCTGAAACAACTTTTTCTAAATCAACCTTTTGTTTAGCATAACAACCCTCATATACATTGGTTTTATCAGGTTTCTTTTCCTTTACAACCATGAGTAAAAATTGTTTGCATGAATTTACAATTCGTTTCATCTGCCCTGAGTTTATGAGAGTATAATTATTCTTCAGCTGATGAGCTCTTACAAAGTATTTGATTCTATCTTTAACGAGTAGATACTTGTTCTCAGCTCTATAGAAAATAGTTTTTCTATCATGTAAGTAAGGAATTCCTGAAACAATTCCACATATATCCAAAGGAATTATATCTAACTCAACCTCATCTACAAATGTTGACCCAAAAGAAAACTTGAGTTTGCATTGTCTAGTCACTTATAGTTGTGCTTTATCACTTAACCAATCTAATGGGTATGGTTTCTTATGAGGTGTAGTCATTAATCCCAAATTCTTTACAATTTCTTCAGAAATTAAATTTACTTGCGATCCACTATCAAACAAAGTATAAATCTTTTGATGTTTGGAAATAACTCGAATATGGAAAAGCTCATGTCTTTTTCTCTCATTTTCTTCATCAATAGTAGATTGTGCAGAATTACTAGTAGATGCTTCAGAATTCTTACCTTTTATACTTGTGGTTGTAATAGTTGTTTCATCTCCTAAGTCTAACCCCAAATCTTTCTGAATAGCTGCAACAATATTCTTCTTCTTGCCCTCAAACTTGTTACGTCTTAGCTCTAGATGCAGAATCCAACTATGCTCATCATCATGCCCATCCTTTTTATAGTGAGTGCATGAAGCCTTACTTTTCTGTGCAGTGTTAGCCTTCCTTTCTTTCCATTTCTACTTTCTTTTCTCCTTATTCTTGCTTGTAGTGGGTTGGGATGATCCCCCAACTTCTGGACTTCCATTCTTTCCTCTAGCTTCTAGATGAGTAGCTTGTACAGATACCTCATCTATACTAGTGGGATTAAACATGAGGATAATTTGCCTCATGTAGCTATGTAGACCACCAATGTACTTCAACAGAGTCTCAGGTGAGTCTAATGAGATTCCTAGAATCAATGCTCTCTTTCTAAATTCTTGAGTGTATCCCTGTACACTTTTCCCTTTCAACTGTCGAAGAGTTTTCCAGCTCATCATGGCTTGCTACATGTAGGCCAATGGATATAACTGTTTTTTGATTACAAAAACAAATTCACTCCAGACAGAGATAGTATTACCATGTCTTTTCATGTTAGCTTGGGGTTGCCTTCCCACCAAACCAAGGTACTGCCTCCAAGGCGTAGGCTTGCCAGCTAAATCTTTCTCTTGTCTGAATCGATATTCTGCACTCTAAAATAAACATCAATTTGTCTAATCCAACTTTCTAGCTTTTTTGCATTCAACTCCCCATCATATATAGGTAAATCAAATTTAACATCTAATTTGATCAGAGATGCTTTCTTTTTGTGTTTAGGGCTATTAGGAGGTGTGAGAAAGCTTTCTTCTCTCCCCTTGCCTTTTAAGTGGTCATGGGAGTGAGACTCATCTTCTCATTTGTCTTGTTTGGAGCCTGATGAATCTTCATCCTTTTGTTTTCTAAAGTCCCTATACATTTCCTCTACCATGGAATTTATGGCTAGGAAACTATCTATGAATTGAGGGTCTGGCCCCATAGAACCTTCCTCTGACATTGTCTTCTGAGGATAGACTCTCCTAATTTCAGGATTAGTTTTGACCAACTCTTGTTCTCCTAATTTTAGCTTTGATCTAGTTAGCATTCAATAACTAAATCCAACACAAGCTTGTCTAACCTTAATAGCCTTGAGCTCTGATACCACTTGATCTGAAAACCACTCGTGAGTGATCTCAGTTAATTAATTAATGAATGAAGGTATTACAGACTCATGTGCTAGTGTGTGTCTATGCTATTTTAGGCAACGGATTGATCAGATTGCAAAATACACAAACACTGGAAAATGGAAAACAGTAAGGGAAACACAGTAAGAAAATACAAGAACACAACACATTAATAAGGAGTTCACCCTATTCTTTAGGGCTACGTCTCCGGTCTAGCTTTCAGTGGTGGCCTTCTTTTATTGTGTCTTTAAAGCAAAGATTTACAATGAGGAGCTCAACTTGAGTCTCCTGAAATAGATAATGCTTGGTGGGGTGGTTCTTGGATTCCCCAAGCCACTAGAGTGCATAGACTCTTTCCCTACCAATTCTTGACCTCTCTGGTCTTTAATGGGATGAGTCCAATGTGGTGCTCAATTGCCGACAGATGTCCTCACAGGAATCACTTGAACCTCTCAAGCCTTCTGTCTACTCGATGTTGCCTTACGTTGCAGGTCAACTTGACTCTCTGTTTCTTTTCTGCCTCTTGCTTCACTATCTTTTTCAACCTTTTTCTCACTGTTCCCTTCTCTGATTCTTCCTATTTTTTTCTTTGTGCTTTCATGGCTTAAATCCAATCTGTTCTTGACTGTTTGTTTCCTCTTCCACCCCTTCAGATTGCCTGCTGCTATTCATTTGGAGTTCCTTACCCCTGCATCATCACCAATGTCCCATAGGGAAGTGGCCACTTGTCCTCTCATGAACTGCGCCAGCTTTTCCTCAACGGTTCAGTGTTTTGGTTATGCTATGGAATGATTCATCCTCCAGCTCAGCAGTCAAATCAGACTTCAGACTTTTATATGTCGTGGCTTAATTCCCCCGTCAAATCCGGTTTCCCATCGCGCATAATATCCGCTGTCAAATCTGGAGCCCCCAGATCCTATGGTGTTCACTCTTATCGCGCGGTTGACTTGCTCGACTGTTAGCTCGCAATGAGAGGCGGTTTTCTCTCTCATCCACTGGACACACGTCGTGCAATGTATGGAATCACTCATTTTTTGCCAAATTCGCTTACTACCCAATATGCCTCTGATATTCCACCAGTTTTGGAGCGCGAGGCCCACCTTTTGCTTTAGCGCTTTCCCTATGGTTTCACGGCTTCCCATGTGACCGAGCATTCCGGGGCTTTTCCTTCTTAAGGGGTTTTTCCCAGCGATGCGCGATTAGCACAGAAACAGCCTCCGTTTTCTGATCCGGACTTCCCAACTGCTAGTTTGTGTCCTATGCAGTCTCCATGGACCTCGGTCAGCACACTTTGACCGAGGTCCTCGTCATTCCTTGCTGCCTACAAACTGCCACTATCCAGAGGTCTTCCTGATAGCTCTTTGTTCATAAATTTTTTAAGTCTATCCTAATTTGATACAGTCATAGCACTTTGCTAGTTTTCATGGATCCAATTCAAATAAAAAAAACACAAAGCAAGCCTAGGAAGACAACGGCGAACAAGAGTGCGTCCATGAGAAATAAACTATAGAACACTCCGCCAAATAGTACGAACACAAGTCTGACCCTAGACATCTCGGTGAGTCTATTTTCTCTTGACTACAACATTATGGAAGACTTGAAGAAAACTCGCACAAACATCACTTTGTTCGGGTTGGATAAGATTCAAAGTCAGCGGGATATTTTGTTGCACACACTGGGGTAAACATCTACAGACAAGGAAACCTCTACCAGCAAGGGAGCAAGCACATCTCCTAGTTAACTCACAACTGTGCTCAACATACGCTGAATGGAAGAAGAAAACTTTGTTTTCCCTCCATTCTTGATTTCAGTCAAAATATTTAACTGTAATGTTCACATCTATTTGGTTTATTTTGGTGCATCAGCCAACATCATGCAACTCTCCATCGCCAAGAAGATCAATGTGCAATGGAGCAATACATATGCGTAGATCATCCAACTTGATCGAACATGTGTACTATCCATTGGTTAACTTCAAAATGTGATCATCAGTTTATCTCATGACAGTCGAGTTCAACAGTGCATAAACACTATTGTTGTGGACATACCGGAAGCATATGGCTGACTACTCAACAGAGACTAGTCTAGCAAGTTGAATGGGTACTTTGCTACAAAGTAGTCGCACTTGTGGCTTCCATATTAGGGTAAAAGAAATCAAATTCATATGTTAACCAAGAGATACATGAGGCACAACATCACTCACATCAATGGTGAGAATGAACTATTGGCCTTTGCAGAGCTCATGTTTGACAACTGCCTCTTGGAAAAAACGTTGGGGTGTTATCTCGCACAGTCAGCTCCAACCCCACCAAGCACGCAGTTAGGTCTCCTTCCTTGCCCAAATGATGGAAATGAAACCTGCACAACACATTGTAACATTAGTAGCAGTAGCACTAGCAGTAATACAAGCGCGTCGAATAGTGCGTGTACAAATTATTTATCGACCATGTACTCTGATGGATCGAAGACACAGGATGGCTCTAGAGCCAGGTGTGTCTTGATTGACTCAAAGCACATGAAACATTTGATCTGAAGCCGCTTGGAGTTCAAGTGCAGGATCAATATTGTTGAATATGAAGCACTCGTGTTGGGCTTGCAAAAGGCCATCAGCCTCAACATTATTGGGCTCAAAGTGGTAGTTGATTCAAAAATAATGGTATGGCAAGTACGCAACACCATACCCTATTTATCACCTCATCTCAAAAGTTACCGGCAATAGGTATGGCGACTAATCTCTAACTTTCAAGCATTCAATATCACAATTGTGCCAAGAATGTGTAATGCGACTGCCAATGCTTTAGCAAATGCAACTTCTAGGATGTCAACACTTAGGGATAGATTTACTGTTGAAATTTTGTACAAGCCTTCTATCCCTGATAACATAACTAATCTATGTGTTTTTGGCAATGATCAATAGATACTACACTTTATGGACAAGGATGATGTCTTCAAATACACGGCGATTGACGAAGACAAGCACAAGTAGTCTCTGCAAGCTAGGGCTGATGACAAGAAAGGCAACCTCATCCCCAAGGGTGTGGTATCTCTAGAAAAGCTCTATGAATTGCAGAACCACTTTCAGTGGCCAAGGAAAAGCAAAACCCATAGCTCCACCATGATGCACAAATAGATAAACCTAGGAACAAAACAAGATTCAATTTTTTTCAATCTTGGTATGTGTTGCACACAGTAGGAGTGGCAAGCCTTTGTTCACTTATTCAAACAGTACCAAGATGTTTTCGTGTGGACATATGATGATATGAAAACGTACGAAATGCGAATAATCCAACATGTGATTCTAATCAAAGAAGGGATCAATCCATTCCAGCAGAATCTGAGGAAAGTACATTCGTCCCTTGAACCCCTCATACAAAAAGAGTTGACCAAGTTGTTGGATACAGGGATCATATACAGAGTTTGTCATTCCACATGGGTTTCCAACCTTGTTCCTGTACGTAAGAAGTCTGGAGAGATCCACTTGTGCGTTGATTTCTGAAACTTGAACTGCACCTTAGACAAAGGCAATTACCCCATTTTACAGACAGTATCTAGGGCATAGATGTTTTCCTTACTTGAAAGGTTCTGAGGATACAACCAGGTTCTGGTAGTGGAACCCGATCGACTCAAAACTACCTTTCGTACTAAGTGGGGTACGTTCACATACAAACGAATGTAATTTGGGCTTATGAATGAAGGTGAAACCTTTCAGAGTGCCATGGACATCACCTTCCATGGACTCATCGGACAAAGCCTAGTGGTGTACCTGGATGATGTGATTATCTTTTCAAGAAAATGGTCATACACATATGCCAACTAAAGAAAATATTTGAGTGATGCTAGAAATACAAGCTTTCCTTGAATCCTAAAAAGAGTGTATTTGATGTGTCTGAGAGGAACCTCCTTAGGTACATCATTGCCAAAAGTGGAATCAAGGTTGATCCAGACTGAGTCCGGACCATTACACAGATACCTAACCCAACCAACAAGAAAGCAATGCAGTTCTTGTTGGGAAAGATAAACTTCCTCTAGAAGTTCATCTCAGACCATGCACATATAGTAAAACCAATGCAAGACATGATCAAGAGGGATGCAGTCTACAACTGGGGCAAGAGAGAAAAGAACACATTCACCAATATCAAGAAGGCTATAGAAGAAGCGCCTGCACTTTACAGCCTAGATTTCAACAAAGATTTCTTTCTATACACCTTTGCCTTCGACAATGCACTTGCTCCAGTACTCACTAAGAAGGATGAGTTGAACGACGAACATCTCATGTCCTTTATTAACTATTTATCTATTATTAGTTTTTAATCATCAATTATTATTATTAATGCATTAGCATTACTATTATTATTTATTATTCATTATTTATTTATTATTAAAACATAAATATTATCATTAATTATTAATTATCATTATTATTAATACATATTAATTATCATTATCACTATTTATTATTACCATTGTTTATTAGTTATTAATTATTAATCATTATTGATACATTAATATTATTATTAAGGTTAATATTTAATATTTAAATATGTAATATATTAATACACTAAATGCTATTTTAATATTAATAATAATAATAACAAATTAAAATTACTCACTTATTATTATTAATATATATATATTGAATATTAACTCAAATAATAAACATGTTATTATAATTTTAATAATTAAATAATTAATTAATTAATTAATAATTATCATTTAAAAATAATAAATAAATATAAATGATTTAATCAAACAGCCAACATATACTAGCAGACATATCTCTATTAAAAACTATTTAAACCCTCATTAAAGCTCTTCTTCTTTCTTCATTCAAGTTTGTCCTGATGATGGATCTCGATTGGGATTTGAAACATTGATTAAAGAAATGGTTAATATTGTGGGTTATCCAGCTTCTAATTCAAAAGCATCCAGGTACCCGAACTCAACTACCCCATCGTTGAAAAACAAGCATATGTAGTATACAAGGCGGTCAAACACTTTAGACCCTGCTTGTTGAAGAACCATTGCATAGTCTATGTGCCTCACCCAGCAGTCTACTTACTGCTTGTACAACAATAATTGGGTGAAAGATGTGCGAATTGGATGATAGACTTGCAAGAGTATGATCTTGACATCAAGCCTATTCAAACTATCAAGGGTCATGGTCTCTGTAGACTCGTAGCTGAAGCAATCCATGCACAATAGGAAGAAGAAGAGCTCATTGGTTGGGAGAAAGAAATCGAGATGTATGATGTAGAGTGAGAACTACCCACTGCATGTGCAAATTCTTGGTACAAAGATGTGCGCTAGTAACTTGAGCAAGGCACCTACCCTCTCACTTATCCATGAGACATAAGAGGGCACTGCGCCTCAAATATTTATCTTATCATTTGGTGCATGGAGTGCTTTACAAAAAGAACAGTAACGCAATCTTGTGCAGGTGCCTAGAGGCACATGATTAAGAGAAGGTCTTGCATGATCTACATGACAGACTAGTTGGGGCAACTTTGCGGGAAACACCATTGTGAAAGAATTTATGCAAGTCGGTTTCTGATGGACCACATTGTTCAAGGATGCACACGCCTATGAGTGCAAGTGCTCAGTAGGTCAGTGATGCACCGATAGAACATGAAGGTCAGCAGCCCCACTATGAACCTATGTCCACATTAGGAAACCCCATGCCTTTACTCAGTCTTTTGCTCTATGTGTTCAAGCTCATCCAACTAGTAGAAATGGAGAAGTGGAAAATATAAACCAACAAACCTATGTCAGAGGTCTTACATACTTCTCTGAACGAACAACCTCTTCTGCTCTCAATAATTCGGGATCCATCTTTTGCCCCAAAAAATAAATAAGTGCCTATGCATAGTCCTCTTAAAAATACAAAGGAAAAGAAGAGAAAGGCTTCTTGCTTAGAGACATGAAGCATGCAACTCCACCAGGGTACTGACCAGGCTTGCTAGTAGTGGAGCAAGGTGTATGTTCCTGCATGACTCTGCGAAAGTACTCTCCAGGCCTGCTGGAAGTGGAGCAACACCAGAGATGAAAACTTATACTTCGAATTTGTTTTAACTCATGAGCCAAACTACCCTTCCCGTTTTCAAAACATTGTGATCAAGATGAAACCTGTTGTTGTGTTTGACTGAGTTAGAGAAAGGTGAACCATGTTTGTCCATGGGGTAAGTGGGGAAGCTGAAGTAACCCGCACAATGATTCAATACTCCCTTAAAGTCCAAGGCCCTGTGCTATCAATGGACCAAAACAAAGAAGTTGGAATTCAACCAGTGTGTCGCCAAGTGTTGTAGCAGCTGCAACACCCTCCAAAATTTTGGCCTGCATCCAATTTTGAAGCCTTCCTTAGGTTTTTCCTTGATATTTTCAAACACTTGGACTCATCCCGTGAGCTCGTGTTGACTCTTTGCACCCTCCTTGCTTGACCATTCACTGGACACCTTTTACAATGTTGGTCACCATGTCATGCTTGCAACCATGTTCTGGCTGTGAAAAAAGTTCATCTTCATGTGTACAAGTTGTATTCATTATGTAAGCATCTATCGCACTGACACATGAAGTTGTATGCAATGTCGCACAAGTGCGTCATGGTTGTTCAATGATCTATCACAAGTGCCGCGCCTGCCACTCACACCCATCAATCAGTGACACTGAGTGTATGTTGTCTTGATGGTTCAAGGTGTCTTGTCATCAAGTCATGTTAAGTACGTGTTCGCAAGTTCATGCATGTACAAAGTCACTTGTTCACACACTTAGTCATTTTTGTTGACACTCTGTCGACTGGACCACCCTCTAATAGTTGTACCTTCACTGAGCTACATTGTGCAGTCTTTGCTCTCACCGAACATCTACTACGGCCTAGAATTGCACAAATCTTGAGGCTACCTCCCACGCAATTTGCATTGCACAATGTTGGAATCAAACGGATTGAATATCACCAAGAAAAACGCATAAGTTTATCAGCAAGCCATCTCAATCTGCGTTTCCTGCAAGCAAAGCCATCAATCCTCTAACTAGTCAACTAGAGAGTTTGACTAGGTAGTGACCTCGGGCATCACTCCTCTAATAAATTGTGGAGAATCTGCCAAGCATGCCTGCTTCCACTGACTGAATAAATTGCAAACATGTTGGACAAACACCCATTGCCTGTCACTGCACTTTCCTAAAAAATTATGCAGTTATGTCAGCCAATCATCTTGAGAGCCAGCATGTTGCTCCTCCTAAAAATTGTGTAGCTTTTATGGGCAGTCTCCTAGCTGCCCACAATCCCGCTCAGCCCAAAACCTGTGCAGGAATGTCCTGCATTCCAGCTTCCTAACTCTACATAGTTTTGGCTAGTAGCCTCCTACAACCCACTGCGAACCTCCCCAGAGAATCTGTGCAATTTTCATTGCCAATGTCCACTTGTTGCCTGCATTATCTCCCTAGAAAAATTGCACATATCTTCCCTCCAACAAAGCCAGATCTAAAAGACATTCACTACTAATCCGAACAGCCCATCTCAACCTCCTAGTGACCTTTGCACAATTTTCATTGATAGTGCCCGAAGCCTGCATCCCGACTTGAAATGTGCTCTATGCAGTTTGAGAGCCTTGTCCTATCTCCCTGTCAACTGCACCCGAAAGTGAAAGATAATGCATCATGGTAGACTAGCAGATTTCTGGATTTGATGTCGTCTTGTCATGAGAGATTGCAGATACAAGTACTTGGATGAGACATGGTGCAATGACAAATGGGATGAATAAGGAGCGCATGCTAGGAGATTTGTTCACAAACAGACGAACACATGGAGCATGCCAAGTACAGGCGAAGGAGAGACATGCACATGAAACATCAATCAAACACCAAGACCATCGAAGACTTCACATACCATGCCATGCGGAGGTGAAGCCATGATACACCAAGAGCACATTCATCACTCAGTAGCACTGTAGCTCGACATGGACACCACCAGCAGCATGAATATACTAGTTCTGTCGTGTCGAGTCATGCCTTGAGCCATCTCGACCACATCACTTTTGTGGGCCATAATGTTGTAATCAATGTAATGTAACATGGAAGTCCAAGAGACCCACATATAAATTTGAAGAGTCAAGTAAGTCAAACGGTCATGAGGGAAGTCGAACAGTGACAAGGGTTAGTTTCACCCTTAGCTATATATACCCCTCATTTGTACATGCAACATACTTTTCAACTTGGCTCCTCCCACATAGCCTTGAGAGTCTATAGTGTTTCCTTTGAAGAGCGAGCAGTGGCTCCAACGCCCCACTATCAGGGTTAGTGATGTAATGGTGTACCAATGTGTCTTGGTACTTTCTCTTAATTCAAAAGCCTGATAACAGGCCAACACATTTTCACACATGTATTTTTATTTGTTTGTAAGACTATTCTTTGGACACTTGTAATGCATGTTTCTTTAACCTCTATTAATATAGTTGAACTATGTCGGTTATTCTAATACATATGCTTACGAAAATGTGTTATATAAGTTGTTAACATTGTCTCGCTCATGTGGGCTATCACGCTAGACACTCGACAAAACCATTCTCATAAACTTGTTATAACGACCGTTGCACTTTTATGGACTATTCTGCTCGGTGATGTACATGATATCTGGTCACTGTGTGTTTGTGACTACCGCATATGTGTGGACTACTTCAATTGAATCTGCATATGTCTTGTTGTATTGTGTGTCTTTGATAGAGTTGGGACTATTCCCTTTCGAATTGAGACTCACTTCCACCCTCTCCCTCTACAATGAAATAATCTTGACACAAGTAACACTAAACACTCACCAGGCATGCGAACCTTGTTGCTTGAAGACAAAGAAGACCACTCTCATGTACTGACAAGAAAGAGCTAAGGAAAACCTTTAAGACAATGGCAATTGAGCCATCATCCAGGATGGGACTCCTACACCCAACGATGTGAGGCCTCGTTAGGACTTCATACCAGGGAGATCCCCTGAATGTTGGTTGGTCCAGCACCATCAACACCTTCATAGGCATCTTCATATTACCCCTAAAGTATACTACATAAAGAGAGAAAGAAATCTTTGTCGCTTGAAGAGAATCTTTATATATTACAATATGAGTAGATTTATAATTTCTTCTATGCTAAACATTGAGTTGACATATATCATTTAAAAAGGATCTCCCTTTATTTTATTTTTCCCAAGGAAAAATCATAATTTTATTCATAATGAGAAAAATTAGATGTTTTAGATGCTAAAGAGCATATGCATAATAACCAGATCCTGATTTGTCGGGATCTACAGAAAAGAAAAAAAAAAAAAGAAAAAAAAAACAAAAACAGAAAAAAAACATCCAACAAACTATTCCATTCTTTTCTACCTTTCTTTTTTTCCACTTTTCGCCAACCACCAGTGCTGGGTGTGGATGTCACAATGGACATTTAATTCTCTTTTGTAGTTTTTGGGATTTCTTTGTCAGAATCAGAGCCTTCTAATCCACGTATTCATTTGTTTCCACTTGCCTCTTTCTGAGGGGTGTGCTGCTCACTCTGCTATTGTGGGATGGTTGACTTCAAAATTAATGTGGAGTTATGTCCGTTCTCGTTTTGTTGTGTGATGATCTGTTCATTGTTGTTGGTGGTATTTTCTGGGAGTTTTACTTCAACTACTACCTCTTCCAAGGGATTAGTGCATTGCCAACCTTCTGGCTTTTGTGATGTTTCTTCATTCTTTTGTGATCTTTTTTAGATAGTGGGCATGCACTTTGAAGGTGGCCTGTCTGTAGACATCCACAACAACGAAATGTCGTATTTTCATAATCTAGTGGTTGTATCCATTGAATATTGTTGTGAACTAATATAATGCGATCAGATAAACCTTGGCTTAGATCTACTTCACCGCAGATTATGGCAAAGGTAAAAATGACATCTGAAAGTTTATCGCCATCGATCTTAAGAAATTTACCCAGGGAATTCCAAATTCCTTCTAATACTTTGTGGTGCCAAAAATGCAGTGGAAGATTATGTATCCTGATCCATAGAGGCATTTTGGATACCACCATGGTGGTAGCATCAAAATCTAGGAATCGAAGTGTCATGAAGAGCCTTGCATTGCTCCAGAACCATTTTCCCTCATTTAGGACATAGTCTTTACCTTTTATTGTTTTAAATTTGACAATAAAAAAACGCCTTGGAACATAGATGAGTATCACAGTTTGGTGTCCATGTAGAAAATATCCATTAATGTAGGGCATCTAATTTAGGCCAATATCTGTTAAATCTCTCTCTCTCTCTCTATATATATATATATATAGACATTTTTTTTCTCCTAAAGTTTGGTTTTGGGTTTTTATATAAAGCCATTTCAAGAGAATGAAATGTGTCATTGAAAAAAGAAATATATATAATATAATTTAAAATATGTCATATCTATTTGAAGTCGCTTTTTAATATATATGTCAACTCCTTGTTTATAAATAAAGAAAGTACACAATACAACTTTGAAATGTTTGAATCATATATACAAATTGAATGGATGATTCAAACATTTCAAAGTTGTATTGTGTAATTTCTTTATTGGCCAACAAGGAGTTGACATATATATATTAAAAATCTACTTCAGACCTATCATGTATATAGAGGGATCAAATTTTTGGATATGAAAAATTATCTTAAATTGCAAATCTTGATGGAAGGTTTGCACCATATCAGATTTGATCTCTCTCAATACATGATGGATGCAAAGTTAGTAAGGATGTACACTGCTAATTGCGTTGAGGAGATAGTATGGAAGAGATGTTGTACTGTGATATCTTGTTATGTTATGCATTGATTGTCAAATTACATAAAAATTAAATTAAAGTAAAATAAAATAACAAGATTAATAAATGTAACTATTAATTAAAACATTTTGAGTCAAATCACATAAAATAAAAGTATAAAATATAAATAATTATTAATAATTAAAATATTCTAGATCCATCTTAACATGGATCAAATCACTTAAGGTGCAAACTTCTTTTAGAGTGAAAAAGAGATTTAATCCCTCAAGATGCTTTGTAAATCCGAGTAAAATTTGATATCTATGAATTAGATAAAATAAAAATATAAAATATAAACAATCATTAATAATAAGATAATTCTATATCCATCTTAACCCGATATCAAATCATTTAAGGTGCAAACTTCCTTTAGAGTGAAAAAATATTGAATCCCACAAAATGCTTTGTAAATCCATAATTAAGATGGATCTAAGCTAGTTAAATAAATATAAACAATTTTATCAATAATAATAATCAAAAATAAATTAGAAATACTTAATTGAATAGTGAAATAAAAAAAATATATTAATTGGATAATAAAATTAAAAACACCTATCAGTTGGAAACTGAAGGAAAAAGAAAACTAAACATATCATGTGTAACAAGGATTATTCAAAGTTGGAAATAAAGAATGATTGTTGTGTATCCATAGAAATGAATGATTCCTTTACTCATTGAGTGATTGAGAAGAGAATTAGTGTCGCCCATGAATCTTGAATAACCTGCTAAGAAACTTTGGAAAAAAGGCTGTTCAGCAGAGAGCGCTAGATTTGCTCATGATAAAATTTCTAAGTGGGTAAGCAATATTTTTTATGAGTTTGTTATGAAAAAAATCGAAGAAGTGTAATTTCTGCATATACATTGATTGATGACATGACCCTCTGTATCGAGGGTGTGCATGAAGATAATTTGTTGACATATATCTTTGATATTTCTGGTGAAATTGAGTGGACACAGCTTTAAATATAAATTATTCTGCTCCACCCATACTGTTTGTTGGCGATGTCCAGACACATCTACATGCATTACCTGCAGTCCATAGGTAGGTTGTTGCATTATTTTTGCAGTCCATAGGTTGTTCCATTATATTTGGCTGTTTGTTGGCGATGTCCAGGCACATCTACATGCAGGCCATAGGTAGGTTGTTACATTATATTTGCAGTCCATAGGTTGTTGCATTATATTAATTGGCTGTAATCTAACGGGGTGTAATCTTTGTCCTAAAAAAATAATGGAAATTTTGGTAGGATGGTAATAACATTTTTTGGAAACTTAAATTACAATTATTTCAAAATTTTGGATGTCCATAAATTTTTTTTAATAGTTAATCCATTTCTACAATTAAAAACACTATTCAGGCAATTCTTATTAATTCTTAACAGTCTGCGAAATTGACGCTATTCCTTTTCTTACCATGTGTGCGATTGTTGCTTGGGCAGAAAGCCATTCAAAGACATGCAGTACATCACAACTTGTCTCGATGGATGCAATAAATGATAGACGTTTTAGTATCAATATCGATTCTGTGAAAACCAGTACCAAATGCATTAGTGAAAAAATGAAATTGAGTTTTTGAGGAAGAATGAAAACAGTTGATTTCACTGGACTTTGAACACTGGTCTACATATATATGTTGTGCGTATCAGAGAGTGCAATGAACGAAGACTCGTGATTTTATTTAAGACTAGCTCATCCACATACATGTAGAAAATGTCGATGAGCATGTGATCGACCACAGATGACCATTATGGAAGACATATGCAGTGTTGCATTGATGATTCAATTATGTTAAAGTTATGATAGAATATTTTAGGTAAATTAGATATCAATTTTTGTTGTTTACTAGTTTAAAATCACAACATCATGACTCTATTTTTATTTACTTGTTTACTAGTTTAAAGATGATATTATTTCCTCCACCTCTAGTAACCCTACTCACTCAAAAAATTAAATGGGGCTATCATGAAAGTGGATTTAAAAAAGGCATTTGACACTTTAGATTTAGGTTATGTTAGGTTGGTTTTTCACCAGATTGGTATTCTTCACAAAATCAATATACAAGCCAGTGTTGTTGAGTGGATTATGGCCTGTGTTTCAAATGTTCAATATGTTGTGGTTATTAATTGATATCCTACAACATTCTTCAAAGCTAGGACATGGCTGCTCCTTATCCCCATTTTTATTCATTTTCGCTATAGAAGGGCTGAGTCTCCATATTAAAAATGTTGTGGCTAAGGTCCATTTCCAAGCACTCCACCTTCCTAGGAATATCCATATTCTCAACAGGTTTGCTTGGTTACATCTTTTTCATATCTTTACTAAGTTTGGGAATGCATCTCATTTAATAATGAATCATATGAAATTTACTATAGTTTATGACCAATGTGATATGGAGGTTATTGCTTGCATTCGAATGAAGGTTATTGCTTGCATTAGAAGGTTGTTTGGAGTGGCTTCTCAGGTATTGTCTCAGGGTATGAAATACCTAAAATTCCATATCCAACCATGCAATTACAAAGTCAATGACTCGATGTGGCTTGTGGACAGATTCTACAAAAAAATGGGAATACACATGCCTATCGATGTGACTTGTGGACAGATTCTACAAAAAAATGGGAATACACATGCCTATCCATAGGGGGTCCCATCACATTGACACAAGTTGTGATCACCCAGATGGGAGTATACTGGGCACACTTATTCCATGTGCCACTCACCATCGTCAAAAAACTCAATGGGATCATTGCCAAATTCATCTGGTATGAAAAACAAGCATAAATACCATCTTACCATGCCGAAGCTTTTGGGAGGCTGGGCATTTTGAATTTGAGGAGATTTTGCTATGCATTATTACTTAAATCTTTGAGATGCCCCATCTGGAAGGGGCACGGGACTTGGGATTGGATGTGGCATCACATGAATGGGATAGGCTTCGAACTTCCTTACTACTTGTAAGAGTTAGTCGCGATGTTGATAGGGACAAGATTGCAGATAGGGACAAGATCACCTAGTCTGTGAAAATGAAGGGGGATAATGTCATGGTAGTGGATATATACCTCACACTCTATCGTGTATGTTGATTCATTAAATATTGAAAACAAATATTTCCATTAAGATCATTCTTTTCCTTTGGCTGGTTTGGAAAAATAAAAATCTAAAGTGGGCAAACCTCAAGAAGAGAAATTGGTATGGACTAGGGATATGTGTTCTTTGGGATGGGGAGAAAAACAATCTTCACTTATTCTTAACATGTCCTATGGCTACCGAGATTTGGCAAAACCTTGCTTGAGATATTGGCTTCCAATACATTGAGTTCAACTATTTCTGACTACTTACAACGTTGGAGCCAACAAAATACCACTCATCGTAATATTCCTCCTATTTTCTTTTGGGAGATCTAGAGGTGGAGGAACAATATCATCTTTAAAAGTTTCAAAGAAAATGCTACAAAGGTGCTCGAACTCATTAAAGAAATACACTGCATTGGACAACACCACCCATGGGATCAAAAAAACCAAACAAAATCCATCTTGTATGAAGATAGATTATCCTACTAGTTTCTTTGATGGAGCATCACTTGATGGAGCATCACAAAGAAGTAGATATGGATGTAGGTTCTTGATACTTCATTCATCGGATCAGAAGAATTTTTGGGTTCAATGAGGTGCTGGGAGTGGCACAAACACTAAGGTAGAAGCCATGGCAATTTTTGAACATCCCTAGAATCCACATATACCTAGATTCTAATATTATTATTGATTATGTCAAGGGACATGCAAAAATATACCAACCTACACTTCAAGGTTGGCTGCAACAAATTACATATCCCACTCAAGAGGACTCTAAGATTGAGCATATTGGTAGACATTTCAATCAGATGGACTTTCAAAGTGAGGGCTACTGGACACGCTGGATGGGATGCACATCAAGATCAAGATGGGGGACTATTCCATGGACTTCTGAGTGCTGCCACTCCCAGGATAATTCCACTTCTTCTTGGATCCATTTTGCTTCTACTAATAGAATATATCAATTTTTTTTTTTCTGTTTTTGTCTCTTAATCATTGTAGTGTCTTACATATAATATCAACAGAAAAACTATTAGACTACTCTGTTTTTGAATATTATGTAAATATGTTTAAAACTGTACATATAGACATGATAACTGAAAATAATAACATTACATGTCAAATAGACTCGTATCAGTTCTGATCTACTAGTATATGTTGTATCATTATGATGTTTATGTACTCATTTACAATATAAATATATTGTTTTTTTCATTCTCAAAAAATTAATGACAGTGTTAAAATTTAAAAGATTATAGATAACCAATAAATGATATCGTGAAAAAATTCCACATTTCCAACCACAGTTGGGATTTGAAAAGATAACTTATTGCATTAACTTATCCATCATTAAGTTACTCAATGATACTTGACTCTCAAATAATTCCCTTGTCAAATGCAATAAGTAATCCATTATTATCTTACTCCATGATACTTTACTCTCAGATAATTCCCTTGTCGAATAAGTTTGGTGTGAAAACGGAAAAGATTATAAGTAGATGTAAATGACATGGTGAAACAATTCCACGTGCCAACCATAAATTTTGACCAGTTTTGCAACTGTGATGTATTCTTGGGTTTGACCAGATTTGCAACTGTATTTATGTATTCTTGGTTGATGGAACTCTAATTCTACCCAACCATCTGAAAAAAGAATCATTTCATCAAATCACTGTTTCAGTTAACTCAATGGATCATGCGAGTAAACCAGTCATCTCATGCTCAGTAAGGCCGCACCTTTGTCAGTTCCACATGTGATACATGCACTATATGATAACAGTTTTGAGATCAACTGTTTAATTATATAGATGATCTCACTTTCTCGTACTTGTTCAATGATCTATATGCTGCAAACACAGTTATTGCCTTTTCGGAAGAGAGTATGACTCTACGGCATGAACAATAGAAACAATTTTGTTTATCTGAGGTTTAGAATAGTAAAGTTTGTGGAATGAGAACTTCTTCCAGATTGACATAACTATTCGTTGCTGTTGTGAATTTGAATGACAATAAGTGTGGGATTTTGTCCTTTCAATATTTTCAATTAGTTGGATCTATTTATCATTGGGGTTTGTGCTTGGAGTTTTGTGTTGGTTGGACAGGCATTTGTGGTTATTTAAGAGTTCATTGGGCAGTGTTTTGTGCAGAGGTCCTTGGAAGGGACTCTTAGGTTTATGCAAACGTTCATCGAATATATTTAGATGTTATATATGGAAAAGGAAATTTAAATGGATAATCTGTTACTGATTTATAATTTTATTTTATTTAGTTTTTTTATATGTAAATATGTATAAATAAGGAATGCAAAGTAGTTGGGTTGATTAATTTAAAATTTTATATTTTGAAACTATTTTTTTGGGAAAATGTTATTTAGTCATAATGGTTTAAACTAATGAAATAAAGAAATCTATCATGTAAAAAGTTTTTATCAAGAAGAAAGAAAAGTATGACTATTCTATTCATAAAATGAATGATTGCTTTACTCATTTCATAAAAGGTATTTATCAAGGAAGAAAGAAAATGATGACTACTCTATTCATAAAATGAATGATTGCTTCACTCATTCCATGCTTGAGAAGAGAAATGCCTTTGGATGAAAGAAAAGGGTGACTACTCTATTTATAAATGAATGATTGCTTCACTCCTTCAATGCTTGAGAAGAGAAATGGTAATGCTTTTCAATCTTGAATTAAGTGAAGAAGAAGTTTGAGCAAAAGCTGCTTGTTTGAGAGATAAGTCTTAGCATAATAAAATCTCAAATTGAATATAATTTTTTTCCTATAAATTTATTAGGGAAGAAAAATTGTAGTTTTTGCAATAATTGATGAGATGAAGCTTAGTGAGGGTAAATTTGATTATTCTTAAATTCAGTTATATTAAAGTATCAAATCCTAGTTTGTAAACTTACCAAAAATGGGTTAATTTGAAAAATAAGTTAATTTAATGTTACATTTATCTTTGAAAAATGGGTTAATTTTTTATTTGTAACATAATCAACTAACACTATTGTTATTCCTATAATATAAAATCTAAGAAGTGGATACTTTAGATTTTTTAAGGAAAGACATTATCATGTCAATATAGGCCTATCCTCAAAAAGTGTAGACAAGGGATGTCATAATTTAAAAAAAAAAAACTTTTTTATTATTTGTTGCAACACCTCATAGTTGTTGTAACACCTCACAGTTGTTGTGACACCTCATAGAAGCTTTGACACATCACAAATGCTCCAACACCCATGTAGAAGTTGTAGCACTTAACATTAACCCTAACACCTCACAGTTGTTGTGACACCTCACAGAAGCTTTGACACATCACAAATGCTCCAACACCCATGTAGAAGTTGTAACACTTAACATTAACCCTAGTTATCAGTGATGTTGCTATAAACCCTAATAGCCACATTTTTGTAACACCTACGAGTGTCGTTTTTGTTGTTTTTGTAACATTTAGTGATGCCATTTCAATAATGATTAGGGTAAGAACATGGAGCTGGGTTACACTTTTTGGCAAGAGAGGGTGCATTTTGGGTGAAAACTATAGCTCCATCGAGCCATTTTAAGTGCTCAATCGAGCAATGTTTGAGCCCTTGATCGAGTTATTTGAGGGCTTAAATAATGTAACCCGGGGTTATCTAGGTGTTTGATGGAGCCATGTTTTTGAAATTTCCCACCAATACAACCTAGTAATGGAATTAAAAAAAGTGACTTGATTGACCCTTAAACCTAGATCTAGTCTTAACACTAGATCTAGTTATAGGCTAGATCAAAATTTAAAGCTAGATCAAGACTTTATTTAACCACTTTAAGAGCTCGATCAAGGGTTTGTTAAATCCTTGATCGATCTATTTGAATTTCGAAATCAAGTGCTCAATTGAGTGTTTTAAGCTCTTGATCAAGCTCCCGAGGTCATAAAAATCACAGCTTTAGCATCCCTTTTGCATATTTCTCTACAAACCCATTTTGTACCCTAGCAGATTTAGGGAAGAATTTGTCCTTAAGTCGCGGGGTTGATCATGTTCAATTCGTGAAAGAATCCTCTATCCAATGGCATAGTTTGACACTTTCGAATTCATATGATATTTTTCATCTATATTCTTTTAAACATAATGCTTGAAATTTTTTAGGATAGTTTCAAAGGGACTTAATAATAAAAAAATAACATAAATTTATATGACAAAAAAATAAAAAAATACGACAATATTCATTTGCTAGTCCGCTTCCAAATGCTACTCTTGGCTTTCAATTTAATTAAAAGAGTTGAAAAAAAATCTTACGTGAATAACTTGTGTCCAAAAATGCAATTGAAATAATACTTCAAAAGCAACTTCGAAAAATAAATTAAAAAATTACTTTTTGCATAAAAAAAAGTAAAATTTAAATATGTAAAACTTACCTCTCCTCCATGCAATATAATATATATATATATAATAATATATATATAAATATATATAATAAATAATATTATTTAATATATATATATATATAATAATATAATTACACATTTTAGACCTAAAGTTATGTCTTACGTGAATATGCACATACCTCTTAAGATGTGTGAAAAATTGCAAGGATAAGTAATGCATTTAATGGAAATTTGAGAGATTATACTACACTAAAAAAATTGCAAAAAATATCATTAATTCTCCACAAAAATTTCATGGCCACATTTGGCCCAAAATGTAACCCATCTTCATTCATTCACCTTTACCTGTTACATTTTTTAACACCTATTGTTACACAACTGTTGTTACATTGTCAGGATATTGCTTTTATTATCCTATTGTTAGACAATTATTGTTACATTGTCAAGATATTGCTTTTATTATGTTGTTATTGTTATATAATGGAGTAGTCTATAATGCGACTTTTCGGAGATTCCGATCATCCAAAAAGTGCATTATTCCGACCACGCAAACGGCCTTTCCCTCTCCGTCTCCGTCTCCGTCACCTCGCCGGAACGTGATCTCCGTTAGCTCCGTCACCGTCACCTCGCAGGCTGACTGCCTCTGTCAAATTCACCGAAAAGTCGCATTATAGACTACTCCTTATATAATTATTGTTACACTGTCATGATTTTTTTGTTGTTAGAATATTGCTACTACACAATTGTTGCTACATATTTGTTGTTATACTACCTCTACCAAAATGTTGTTGATGTTACATTGTTTCTATGACATTATTGCTGCTACATAGTCTACGTTACATTCAAATATTTAGATCAATTCACAACCATCAAGATATTCCATGAATTTAAGATATCATTGACTATTTTTCAAAATATGTTATGGTTAGATATGGTTAATTTGAGTTGTTAATATGTATTTTGGAATTATGTATTAATGGTTAGAAAACAACCTGAGAAACTTTTGTATTGCATTTAGTATTTTTTATTTTTTTTCTAAACAGTGTGTATAAATTGTTTAAAATAGTTCTTATTTTATTCCATGGGTGAAATCTTAGAATAAGTACAAATTAATATGAATTTAATTATATTTTATGAGTTCTTATTTTAATTTAGTATATAATTTTATATTTTATGCAATATGTTATTGGAATTAATTTATTTATATCATAGATTAGTTGCAAAGAAATTAAATTAAATGTAACAAGTGTTGATATAGAATAATAGCAGTACCCTATTGTCTTACTTCCGTAGAATTTTCTCTTACTCAAGTAGAATAGAGTATTATGTAATTTAGGTGGTTTTATTTAATTTATTATTATGTGATTTAATTCATTTATGCAATCAATTATTCATTTGTTGTATTTATTCATGCTATTGATAATTCATATAAAATTGTATTTATTTATTTATTTAGAATTTTACATATTTGTATTTCAAATTGTGATTGTAATCTTTTATATTTTTTTTAATAATTATGTCACACAAGGATTGCATTTGTTGGTCTAAATAAAAGTGGTAATTATTTTCGCAAAGACTAAATTAAGTTATTTTTCTTTTTGCAATTTTAATTTGATATAGTTGGGAGCTATGACACATTGTTAGATATTACAACAGAGTGCTCCTATGCTAGCTCGATACATTATTTTTCTTTCTTATAATCTGGTTAGTCTTTAGTTTTTTTTCTTACAATTTAGTTAGCCTTTACATATCTCAATTTTCCAAGTTAGGGGTTATTATAAGTTTTCTTTCCTTTCCTACAATTAGTTAAAAAAATCTTTCCTACAAGTAGTTAATTTCCTTTCAGAACATGTGGATTTCTTTACCTACAAGTATCTTTAATCACTTTACTTTCTCCAAGTATGATTTTATTTTCAAAGTTTATAGAACATTTTCAAAACTACTGAGCAATTAATACTCTGTGTAAAATAATCATTGGTATTACAATTACAAAACAAATCAATGAAAGTAGAAAGTGTGATCTACATACATAGTGCAATATAACTCACAAGTTCCATATGAGCCCTTGGTTGACAATTAAATGCATGGTATTTCTAACTATCTTCCTTAATTAGAAATGCAGCCTTAGTTGACAAGTAAATGTGTATTCTTTCTAGCTATCTTCCTTAATTAAATATGCAAGCCATAATACACTCCTCAAGTTATATTTTTGTTGAAAAGTGTGCAACAAGAAATGCTAAATCTAGAATGTGCTAAAAATAGACCTGCTAAAAATAGCATGTCTAAAATTAGCAGTTTGGCCATTGAGGTCATTGGCCACATTGGGTAAGAGGTGAAACTGCTAGAAATAGAAAGTTCTAAAAATAGCATTTCTGAGTCCCTTCCTATTTATAGCAGGCCCTAGTCTATCTATAGGAAGTAAAATTAATTTTGGTCTTAATAGCAATTAGAAATATTAATTAATTAATTCAGTTGAGTTAATTAGTTAAGGAAATTCGAATTTGAAGTCTTTGTGAGCATGCACATGAGTTATCCCACTGATTGAGGAACTTATCGTTAATTTCCTCCACTGATTGAGGGAATAAGTATGAGTTCTATAATGAGAGAATCAATTGACTTAGTTCTAATTAGTCAAGTCGAGTTAGATTATTTTAACAATTTGTTAAAATAATAAAATATAGTTTGTTAATGCTTGCATGCATGTGACAACTATTATTTTAGATAACTGAGGATTCACTCATGGATAATTGTTGCATATTAGTTCTGTCAGAGACCCAGTTGAGATCAGATGAGGGACATTGTACTATCAAATGCTTGGATATTTCTAGTAAGTATTCCTTACATGGAGAAGGATCTATTTCCAAGAGAAATATGTATTATAGGAGATTGGAGGACTTGTGGCCTATATATTGAGGCCTAGGTAGTCTATGATCTTCATCTTTTGATTATAGAGAGAACATGAAAGCTTGAGAGCTGATTCTTTTTGTATTGTGAAGAGGATTTCCACTTGATTGATAATACATGGTTGGGGTTTTATGCTGGTGCTTTCCCCTAGATATATCTTGTGTTATGCATGATTATTTCTCTTGATCAGTTATGCATGTTTCTACTTGATGTTGCTCATGAATTCAATTATGCTTCCGCTTAATGTTTTGTAGAAGTAGAACAAGTATTATGCTTTAAGACATTGCATATGTCGGTTGGATCTGCAGGTGAAATTTCTACATGATATCAGTGAGCCAACTGATTTGTAGAGAAAATTCTACATGGTATTAGAGCACAGGTGATCAAGCAAGAACAATATACTAGCAGGAGAAATTCAAAGTTTATTATTCAGGATATAAATCTCAATTTCTTATCACATCTATTTCATCGATGGCGTTCTATGGTTTGAGGCTTGAGTATGCCCTTGATGGCAGCTCAAACTATATAGCTTGGAAGGATCACATAGAGGCAATTTTGGAAGATAATGGTCTTAAGGATTTCATTGATCAAGAAATCCCTAAGCCTACTGACAAGACTAAACAGGTGGAATGGAGGAGGTGTGTGGCTAGAGCTAGGAGAATTCTCTTAGAGGGAGTGCGAGATCACATTGTCTTGAGCCTCCATGGGAAGGAGACTCCACATGCAATGTGAAAACATTGAAAGATTTATATCAAAATAGTAGTGATCAGAAGAAGCTGGCACTGAAGGACAAACTTCGAAAGATCAAGTGTGAAAGGGATGAGATGATCTCTATGTATTTGACCAAGCTCATCACATGTAGGGATGAGCTTGCAAGTGTAGGGGTCATGACATCGGATGAGGATATGGTGAGTCTAGCACTCCTTGGCCTTCGTAAGCACTGACATAGCTACCAGGACTCAATGAATGGAAGGGAGAAACTGCCAGATTGGGAACGACTATGGTCAGATTTGATGCAGGAGGAGATTAGACAGAGCACCAGAGACAGTTGTTCATCCATGCATGATGAGGAGAATTGTGCCTTAGCGAGTAAGGCGCAGAAGGGGAAGGAGAAGGTTTTTCTTTCTGAATCCAGTTCTTCCAATGATGGGAAGAAGGTTGACAAATTGAAAATGTGATGCTTTCGTTGTCATGAGGTGGGCCATTATGCTACAAATTGTCCACGAAGGAAAGCCAAGAAGGAATCCAAGGAAGGATCTGAAGGTGAGCCACTTGTTTCACAGTTTGAGTTGGATTTCACACTCTTCGCATGCATGGTTTCATCCATGATGGGAATTGGTTGGTTTCTTGACAGTGGAGCTTCTTTCCACATGACTAGCGATAAGAGTTTGTTCAGTACTTTGGAGGAGAAAGATCTCCAGATACTCATTGCGATGGGTAATGATGAGAAGTATAGTGTCTCAGTTGTAGGCACAGTTATTTTTCAGAGGGAGCATGGATCTCACCGTACTTTGACCGATGTCAAGTATGTACCAGGATTGAAGAGAAACTTGGTGTCGATCGCGATGCTGGAAGACAGAAGCTATGATGTAGTCTTCAATAAGGGAAAGGTTTTCCTTAGACACATCATCACTAGACAAATGAAGCAAATAGGTTCACGAGTCAAGAACCTTTATGCTCTTGAGGTTCAAGATGCATGCAAAGCCTTGAGCAGCAAGGCAACTGATGGAGACTTGAAGGTTGAGAGGGAGGGTATATTACCTCTCAACATGCAGAGCCAGAAGAAGTCTCAGACGATTGTGGAGGAGCCACGATTGGTGTAGCAGATTCAGGAGGTTGTGGAGCAGCCACAACAGGAGAAGCTGAGTGGAGATCGAGTAGAGACATCTACTCATGCAGAGACCTCCAGTAGGGGGAAACTTCGAGCTAGGTGGGCTGAGGGATCACAAGCAACCATACCTCCAGGTAGGAGCTGGGGCGATATAGAGTGATCATCCCAAGGAGGAGAGGCAAGATCCTTGAGGTACCCAACCTCTTGGATGAGACCTTGCTACAGGAGCCCCAATGTGGAGTAGCAGGAACTGACTAATTAGGTAGAGACAGATGCAAATGGAGCGGCAAAGACAGCGATAGTGCAAGGAATCCCAGGACAACGCATAGCTAGCAGGCTGCAGTAATGCGAGAGGCACAAGTGTTTTTCACAGTGCTAGGTGGCACAGAGAGGTGTGCAAGGGTGCAAGATGCATGGAGATGTTGCAATAGCACAGATGTCAGAGAGGGAGCACTTATCAACAGCAGATAGAGCTTCAGCATCAAAGTATATTCCTAGTCCAATAGAGTGGTCAGCAAGGACTGTTTTTGTTCCAAGTGTTGTTGGAGCAAGTGGACCGGGTAGATGTGTTGCATGCAGAACATTCTAGAGTTACAGGATCAGGTTCAAGAGAAATCCTTTCTTGCTAAGAGGGAGTGTTGAAAAGTGTGCAACAAGAAATGCTAAATTTAGAATGTGCTAAAAATAGACTTGCTAAAAATAGCAAGTCTAAAAATAGCAGTTTGGCCAGTGAGGTCATTGGCCACATTGGGTGAGAGGTGAAACTGCTAAAAATAGAAAGTTCTAAAACTAGCATTTCTGGGTCCCTTCCTATTTATAGGAGTCCCTAGTCTATCTATAGGAAGTAAAATGAATTTTGGTCTTAACAGCAATTGGAAATATTAATTAATTAATTCAGTTGAGTTAATTAATTAAGGAAATTCGAATTTGAAGTCTTTGTTAGCATGCACATGAGTTGTCCCACTGATTGAGGAATTTATCCTTAATTTCCTCCACGGATTGACGGAATAAGTATGAGTTCTATAATGAGAGAATCAGTTGACTTAGTTCTAACTAGTCAAGTCCAGCTAGATTATTTTAACAAGTTGTTAAAATAATAAAATATAGTTTGTTAATGCTTGCATGCATGTGACAACTTTTATTTTAGATAAATGAGGATTCACTCATGGATCACTGTTGCATGTCAGTTCTGTCAAAGACCCAGTTGAGATCAGATGAGGGATAGTGTACTGTCAGATTCTTGGATATTTCTAGTAAGTATCCTTGCATGGAGAAGGATCTATTTCCAAGAGAAATACGTATTATAGGAGATTGGAGGACTTGTGGCCTATATATTGAGGCCTAGGTAGTCTATGATCTTCATCTTCTGATTACAGAGAGAGCAGGATAGCTTGAGAGCTAATTCTTTTTGTATTGTGAAGAGGATTTCCACTTGATTGATAATACATGGTTGGGGTTTTATGTTGGTGCTTTCCCCTAGATACATCTTGTGTTATGTGTGATTATTTCTCTTGATCAGTTATGCATGTTTCTACTTGATGTTGCTCATGAATTTGATTATGCTTTCGCTTAATGTTTTGTAGAAGTAGAACAAGTATTATGCTTTAGGACATTGCATATATCGGTTTGTTCTACACGTGAAATTTCTACAACTTTTTTGTTACAATAATATTCTTCACCTCTTGTCACATTTCATATACTTCTATTATAACCTGCTACCAACATGATAGGAAAATTTACTTAGTGGAACTTTCTAGTAAGCCTTCTTACATTATTTGTGTTCACACTACTACATTAGTGTTATTTACTAGAAAATATCTTTATACATAACAATGGATAAAGTAGTGTTATTTACTAGAAATGGTATACATACAAGGAATAAATGTCTATCTATTATTTTTCCCTTAGGTACCTTCCTAAGTATCACCATATTACACCCTAAATGTATACAACACAAAAAGAGAACAATATTTGTTGTGTGAAGAGAACTAGAAGCTCTCTATAACATGAGGTGATCCTAATTATTTCCATGCTCAGAGTTAGCACATGTCATTTAAAAAATATATGTCTCCCCACTCACTCTACACACATAAAATGTTATAAGTAAACAAAAAATTTGTACTCATATTATGTTCTTTGTTTTTGTACTTAAAGTGCATTCCCTCCACACAGAGATATATAAAATATGATTCAAACATTAAAATAGTGTATTGTATAATTTCTTTGTTGATTATGAAAAGCTTGTTATTTATATTAAAAATAAACTTATTTCATATTATCATATTTTTGGAAGATCCAATTCTAGTATGAACAAACTTTTCTAAACTATAAACTTTGATAAAAAAATTTACATCATAAAGGATTTGATTTCTCTCCACTCAATCCATAATAGAGACAAAATTATAATAAATATACACTAACGTAATAGTTACAACCAACTTTTTTTTTATTGTATAAATATTTATAAACCACCAATGCAAACTAATTAGTTAACCTTACTAATTATTATACATATTTATTTGCTAGTATGTATATTAAAACCCTAATTTTAACATTTTAGCAACATTACATTTATTCAATTTGAATAATAATAATAATAAATAAAGTTGGTTTAAACCTAAAAGGACGGTGAGATGAAAAACCTAATTATACGGAGATGAAAAGGCTGGTTGATTGTTCTATTCATATAAGTGAATTATTGGTTTACTGATTGGATGATTGACAAGAGAATTGATGTCACCCTTGAATAACATTTTATTGGTTTACTCATTGGATAGGGAATTGATGTCACCCTTGAACAACATGATTTGAAAGCTGGACAATAGAAAACTAAGATTGCACATGGTAAAACTTCTAATTGAGTAAGCAATTTTCAATATTTTTATGACTTTGTTAGGAAAAAAAAGATCAAATCAAAAAAGTGTAGCATAGACAATAATTGATGACATGAAACTTTGTATCGAAGATGCCATGAAGATGAAAATAATTTGTTCACATATATCTTTGATATTTCTTTGTGAATTTGGATTGAGATAGCTTTGAAGATAAATTATTCTGCTCCATCTATGGTCTTTGTTGGCCGTGTGTGGATAGATCTAGATGCATTAACTGCAGTCCGTATTTGTGCAATTGTTGCTTCGGCAGGAAGCTATTCAAACATATGCAGTAAATCGCGAGTTGGTGCAATGGATCAATACGGATTCTGTGGAAACAAGTACGAATGGAAGAATGAAAATAGTTGATTTGACTGGACTAACCTGTGTTTCCTGGACAGTTTTTAACCTTAGTCTAAATATATATGTTGTGCTTATCAGAAAGTGCAATGAAAAATGACTAGGGACTGTCAATATAACTCTAAGAATATACGTTGGTTGGGTTTGTATCAGAGAGTACATTGAAAATGAAAAAAGCATTAGTAGTGACTATTATCATATAATATTATAAGGTGACTATTATTATATAATATCATAAGTATATTTGTTTTTATCTTTATTTTTACTTTTATTACAAAAATAAAAAAGTCTGTACATAAATAAAGATAATATATTATTCTCCTATCTTATATGTTAAAATATTAAAATAAAAAAATAACTTTAATGAATTTTTAAATGCATGACAAATATAAGGCAGTTGTCTATAATGAGACTTTTTAAAAGCTTTTCGGTCGGGTTTTTCCTGTCAAAATCTGGTAGCGATTTATTGGAATCCCAAGTTTGATAGCTAGTTTCTACACAATCAAAGGGTCCCAGGGGTTTTTGTGGGTGCTGAATCCAAATATGCAGTTAAAAAACCATTTTAACTGCTAAAAAACAAGATTTAACCTCATTTTTTCAGCCGGATTCGGTCACCGGAATCTCCAAAAAATAGCATTATAGACAACTCCACATATAAGATGAAAAAGATAACTTATCGCATGAACTCATCCATCATTAATTTGCTTCATGACAACTTCACTCTCAGATGATTTCCTTGTTGAATAAGCTTTGATGATGGTGTGAAAACTTAAAATGGTGTAACTATCCAATGAATGATATGGTGAAACAATTCCACGTGCAAACCATCAACTTTGACCAGATTTGCAACTGTTATGTATTCTTGGATGATGGGACTCTAAATATACCATAAAAAATCATTTTATCGAATCACTGTTTGAGTTCACTCACTGGATCATGCAAGTAAACCAATGATCTCATGGTCAGTAAGGCTGCACCTTTGTCAGTTCCACATGTGATACATGCACTATATGATAACAGTTGAGTTACGGATGATCTCACTTTCCTCTCACTTGTTGAATGATCTATATGCTACACACATAGTTGTTGACTTTTTGGTCGAATTACAGTGGAAGAAAGTAGGACTCTACAGCATGAACTATAAAAGCATTTTTGTTTATCTGAGGTTTAGATGAGTTAAGTTTCTGGAATGAGAACGTCTTCTTCCAGAATGACATAACTATTCGTTGTCGATGTGAATTTTAATGAAGTTTTCTGGGGCTTGGTCCTTTCATTATTATTAATTAGTTGGATCTGTCTATCGTTGGGGTTTGTGCTTGGGTTGGTTGGACAGGGCATGTGTGGTTAATTATGAGTTCATGGAGCAGTGTTTTGTAGATAGGTTGTTAGTGCATGGCATTTGGTGTTTGTTGGACAAGGCATATGTGGTTATTTATGAGTTTATTGAGTAGTGTTATGTACAGAGGTAGTTAGAACATGGGAGTTGGGGTTTGTTGGAGAAGGTATCTGTGGGTATTTATGAGTATTTATGAGTTTATTGAGTAGTGTTATGTACAGAGGAAGTTAGGATATGGGAGTTGAGGTTTGTTGGAGAGGGTATTTGCGGTTATTTATGAGTTTATTGAGTAGTGTTTTGTACAGTTAAAAATGAAATTTTAGGTTTATGTAATCTGAAATGTTATTTACTAATATATTTAGAAGTTAGTACATTATAAAGGGAATTTAAATGGATGGCCATTTAACATTTACAATTAATTAAATTTTTTCAAGTGTAGAAATATGTATAAAGAATAGATGTAAAATGATATATATATATATATATATATATATTATTATATATATATATATATATATATATATTATAACAAACACTTTTAACATTTTAATAATGTTTAGTTAAATATGTTACTCAACCAAGATGGTTTAAATTTGAAAAGATAATGAAATAAAGAAACTTGTCATGTGTACTTCTTTATTAAAGATGAAAAAAATAGTAATAGCTCTATTCATAAAAATGAATGATTTTTTCACTCATTTGATGCTTGAGAAGAGAAGAAAAATGGTATTACCCTTAGATCTTAAATTCTTCTTGAGAAGAAGTTTGAGACAAACCTGAAAAAGCTAGACTTTACCTAAGAAAAATTCAAATTGAATATAAAATTTTTCTTATAATAATTTATAATTTCTATTTTTGTGAAGTTAACCTTAAAATCTGAAATGTCATCAAAATCAAATCAAAATAATTTGTTGAATAAATATTATTGGTGATTACTTCTCATGTTTATTGGTTATGTGGTGATGTGGAAACTGAGTGATCTAGATGTATCGACCGCACCAATACGCTTTTGGATCATATTTTTTCACTTTTTATGAAATTGATAAGAACAATACCTACTCTGTGAAAACCAGTAAGAAAAGTAATAAAAAATATATATTGAAATAAAAGGATGGAAATAGTGGTTTTGTATTAACTAATATGTGTTTCTTACCAAGTTTTCTCCCGCAATTTGAAATAAAGTCTATAGATATATGTTGTCCATAGCAGAGGCTGCTAATAAAGACTGGAAATAGTTGTTTTGTATTAACTAATATGTGTTTCTAACAAAGTTTTCTCTCGCAATTTGAAGATAAGTCAAAAGATATATGTTGTCCCTATCAGAGGGTGTTATGAAAAGAGACCGGTGATTTTGGTGAAGCAAGCGCATCCACACCCATTTAGAAAATATGGATGAGCATGGGATTAACTACAAAAGATCGCTGGAAATATTTGTAATGCTGCATGGATGAGCACGGGATTAACTACAAAAGATCGCTGGAAATATTTGTAATGCTGCATGGATGACTCAATTCTCCTCATTAAAATATCATAACCAATGAAAACTTTGTGTCAATACGAATTAGTTATGGATCCAGCATCCAGCATGTAAGAAAATTCAGGTATGGGTACTGATTGTCTAGATAAAAACCATTTGAACTGAGTAATGATCACCCATTCCCTACGACGATGCCACTGGTGACGAGACTTTTAAGGGGTGAAAGGAACATAATTATTCAAGATGATAAGGTGAACCAATTGCATCGGTCAAATTTCCATTTTGATCAGCTTTGTAACTGTGATGTATTTTTGCCATAAAATTGTGAAAAATAGAGTGAATATATGGTAAGTATTTAGAGTGTGAAAAATAGAGTGAATATATGGTAAGTATTTAGAGGGAGGTCATGTATTTTGGTGTGATTATACTAATCAGTTTTACAATTGCTAAAAAGAAAGTGAATAGTGAATATATTGTAAATATTTATAAAAAGGTAAATAGAAAGATGAAGGGTAAAAAACTTGTAAATATCTGGGAAGAGGAAAGATGAAGGATAAAAAAAACTTCTAAAAATATAAAATATTTTCTGACACCGTTTTTGATAGAATATTTTCTCATGTGAAAACATGCCATGAATAGTTATATTATCTTAATGTGAAAATAGAAATATTCTTTAATATATCACAGACACAAATACTATAACACAAATTGAATAATTGAAAACCCCCTCTAAATCTACCCAACTAAATAACACAAGCCAAAAATGTGAAAAAATGTACAGCAAACCAGGCATCTCATGCTCAGTAGAGCTGAACCTTTGTCAGCTCAACATGTGATACATACACTACATAACAAGAAGTGAGTTATCAATGATCAGATTACAGATGGTGTCACCTTCCCCGTGCTCGTTGAATAACCTATATTCGACACAGTTGTCAACTTTTTCCAAGTTTGGTCGAACTATAGTGCAGGAGAATATGACTCTATGGCGTAAACAACAAAAAGAATTTTGTATAGGTAACGAGCACCTTCTCCAGCTTGACATTACTGTTGCTTGGTTGCTGATGTGATTTTTTATGACCAAGAACGTGTATGTGGAGGTATGTTTGGTCTATATTGCCATTCGAACGTGCTGCTGGAAGGTCACACCCGATGATCAAATTAAGAAAGGCTGGACAATCAACTTGGAGAACATGTTCATATATTAGATGCCTAAAATAGTTCAATTGAAAAGCCATTCTCAACCAGAACCCTTTTTTACTATGAGGCAGCTTAGATGGTGAAAATGTTCAAACTAGGCATAACACGAACCTTTTTTTTACTATAAGGCAGCTTAGATGGTGAAAATGTTCAAATTAGGCATAGCACGATTGGAGGGACTTTAAAATCCCAAATATCAAGAAAGTGAGAAGCATGTGAAAGATGGTGTATTGTTGACCATTGTCACGAGGATTCATTATGCATGATTGAATTTATCATGGATATGATAGGGGTTACAAGGTGAAAAGTACTCCTTCTACATGAAGCAACATTAAGATTCTTTAATTACAATATTTTAAGTTAACTAGATTCTGTTGGGTATTTTTGTTGCAATGGGAAAATACCAAAACTAGACAAACAAACACCACAGAGCCAATGCTCTGTTTCCTTTGCTCCAGGATCTTTTTGCACAGAGGACCCTTTTAAGAAAATAGCTGAAAACAGAGTATTTCTCCACCATAAAGATTTCCATTCATTAAAATAAAAACACTAATACATATTCATCCTCTTTGCTCAGAGGGATTTACCAAAAACAACATTCAACCAAAACTCTGTTTTCACCTGAGAATTTACTGAGACATATTCATCCTCTTTCACTCAGAGGGATTCACCAAAACATTTTACAAAGAAATTACTCTGTCTCCTTTGAAATTTTACACCACTGTGTGTAAATATTTCATTTACATTCACTGCTATGTGAAAAACAAAAATTACAGGGATTTGCACATTTACCTTTTCACTGCTGTGTGAAACAATTCATGGTTTCACATACTTGCCCATGGTTTTGCTTCTTTCACTTCTTCACCTTCTCCTACACTGCTGTGCATTCTTTTCTTACATTACATTACAAACAAAAACTTTACACTGCTGCTGCATTTTTTTTTATTTCAAATCAAAAACAAATTCATGCACTTCTGTGCGTTCCTCCCCTGCAATACAATATTAATCTCCACCACTCCTCCCCGTGTGCGATTTTTCACATAACACATTACAATCCCCTGTTTTTGTTTTTACCGTGTGCGATCCACACCATAGTTTTTACAGGCTGCTGCTAACCCAATTCATCTTATCCCCGTGTGCAATGCTATACAACATTTTTCACATTACAATCCCTGTGTGTAATTCTCAGAACTTTTACGGTGCTGCAGACCCTGTTTTTGTTTTCTTACTGCCGGGAACTAAAACACAACCTCCCCGTGTGTAATGCTTCACACATGGAGTCAACGCTTATAAAAATGACATACCATTCATATGTAATTTAATGAATCTTACATACCCCATGCTCCCGTATAAAATAAATGTTACGGGCCGTAAAAAAACATTAAATACCTTACCAAAGATATGTCATAAAATTAATCATAGGGTATGGTCCATAATTTATTCCATGCTGCATTTAATTTATTAACAGGCCCGTATACCTTCCTCACGATCAGACGGCAGACAGTCTTTGAGCTGATCCGACGGATATCGGATAGGGTGATCTGACCGAACTTTACTCACGCGATGTTTTAATGTTGACCGTATGCACCTTGGAGCGATCAACGGCGGAGGATGCACGAGCAGATCGGACGGAGGAAATCAATATCGGAAGGCCTGTTTTGACTGAATGTTACCTTCCGAAAAGTGTCAGGTGCTGACGTCATGGCAATCCACGTGGCTGCACCATATCGCATCGGAGCCCCTCGTCGGAATGTTCCATCGCCAGAGAGCTGGTCCGATAGGTTTCAGGCGGCCGGTTTCTGGTTAGCAGCTGGGTGGTTTGCCGCGCGCCTTAACTGCTGGCCTGCACACAGGGGAAATTACCAATTCCAACACTCCCCTTTAATTTCACCTGCTGGGCATTCAATCTTACCCAAACACTTCCTCAACTCCTTGACATGCTGTTGTTGCAAAAGAGTCTTCCTCTTAACAGAGGGATTCACCACTGTCTATGCTGAAAAACATCTTCCTCTTCACAGAGGGATTCTCCAAAGACAACAAATCTTCCTCTTAATAGAGGGATTCACTAACACTGCTTCAGATGTAGTTCCACAACCAACAAAATAGTCTTCCTCTTAATAGAGGGATTAACCTGAAACTGTGCTTAAGAGCACCTTCCTCATGATAGAGGGATCCACCATAACAATGTGCTAAAGAGCACCTTCCTCTTGACAGAGGGATACACCTGTGACTATGCTGAAAAGCATCATCCTTTTGATAGAGGGATTTACCTATGCTTAAGAGCACCTTCCTCGTGACAGAGGGATTTACCATGACACTGTGCTGAAAAGCACCTTCCTCTTTAACAGAGGGATACACTAAGAACTTCACTTCCTCTCACTGAGGGATTACTGCCAAACACTGCTTTAGATGCAGTTTCAAAACAAAACATTCATTGCACTGTTGTGCATACTCATTACCTTGTTCTTTTATGCTGCTGCTACTGCATATTCGCTGCTGCACTGTTGTGCCATCTTCTTTGTTGCGTCTACCCCACACTGTTGTGTCTACACTTGCTGTTGTGTCGCTGCACTTCACTTACATTTCTTTGCAAACTCTGCATTGTTGTGCATTCTTCAAAGACAAAATACCCTGTCTTTTCTGGAACAATTACTTTGTCCCACCTTACAAATTTACACTGCTGTAAAGGAAAAATTTCTTTTCCATCTGCTGTTGTCCAAAAAACTTCAAGCTGCTACCTTTTCTTATTTGCATTGTTGTGTAAAACCACATTTCTTCGCACTACCGTGCTTCTCCTTCTTGCCATCATGCTGCTGCATTTTTTATGTACTACTGTCCATACCCATAGCCATAGACTCTGTCATCCTGGGTTTTATTGGCTGCTCCGTTGCCTCTGCAATTTGCACTGTGGCTGCCTTTTGTTTCATCACACTGTTGTGTGCCCATACACTAACTCTTTACTCTCCATTACTTGCACATAGAGAGAAATCATCCTCACGCTATTTTGCGCTGCATTCTCCACACAACAAAAAAAAATTAACACGGGCTGCTGCCTTTTCTTTTTACACCCTTGCTTCACACAATCTTAGTCTTCATTCATTTTTTTACACAATGCACTATTGTGTAGTTCCTTTCATTTTTCTGCTGCCACACATTATCATTCACCCATGTGCATTAAAAATATGTTGTCCCTGTTTCTCTTTATGCATTTCTTTGCATGCTGCATTGCATATGAAGAAAAAAACATTACATTTTTTCTACTGCTGTGTACTGTACTCACTCTGCTGTGAGTATGTTCTCTCACATTACATAGAAGGAAACTACCTTCCATTGCGATGCATTTCAATGCATGTGCTCCATAACAAAAAATTCAAGAACCGTTGTTTTATGTTCTATCTTCCCACTGTTGTGAGGGTCTCTATGCTTTGCATACTTTTCTTATTGCGCTGCTGCACTTCACATTTGAGCACTGCTCCTTTTTCTTCTCTGCTTTTATGGCAGATTTAACTTCATATTTTTCCCTTATAAAAGGTCTTCATCAAAGAGTGACTGTTAAGACAGTTCAACAACAAAAATTACAAGCTCCCCTTTAATGTGTGCTTATCTTCTTTTGGCAGACTCTTATCAAAACAAATTTAGATCCACTGGGGAGTTCAAGGGATTTTCAGATTGCCTTTCCTTCCTTCTCCGTACTTGTGTAACTTTCTTCTTTTGCATGGGTCTAGCTTGTGTAAGAGCCCATGTCAAGTTACAATCTCGTGCCATATGCCCAATGTTATGACACTTGAAACATTCAACATTTTTTATGAATAAAAATTCATGATTTCTTCTTGTGAAATTATTTCTTGGAGATTGTTGGGGACCACAACATCTATCTCCATGAGATGCTCTACAGTCTTTTGCCATATGACCAAAGTTTGAGCAAGAACAACAATAACCAAAAAATGAACTTTGGTACCTGGGAGATGGAGGTTTCCTTGATGTACCTCTGAAGCCTTGCTGCCTTGAGATCCTTTGATGATCACCATTGCCTCTTGCCTTTTTGCCATCAGCTACATTTCTTCTTGGAGATGGTTTTCTACTTGGAGCAGGATTTCTTCTATTGCAGCCTTCATTTTTCTCCTTACCTTTGCTGGAACTAGGAGCATCACCATTTCTTTCTGGCTTCTTCACATCTCCTTTGCTTAAAGCATTTTCATCCTTGTTTGAGGATTCACCTACATACCCAAGTCTTGATTTATCAGATGGAGATCTGTGATAGCTGAGCATGTCATCCAAAGCTTGAGAGCTCTTCATGATCTTGTTCATCCCTTCAACCTTCTTCTTGAGGAGGACAATCTCTTCTTCCAATCTTTCACACTCATTATTCTTCTTTGCAAGTTGTTCTTTAGTTTTTTCCTTGCTACGAGTAGCTTCAGCTGCTGCTATTTTAAGGGAGATTATATCTGACTTCATTTTGGAGATTCTGCTTGACTGCTCTCCATTTTCTTTTCAGCTTCTTGTGCCTGCTTCTTGGCTTCTTGTCCTTGCTTCTTGGCTTCTTGTAGCTCAGACTTAAGGGAGGATACCTCTACCTTGTACTGTCCAATCTCTTCTACAAGTTTGTTCACTCTCTTGTGCCTTTGTTCAAGTTGACTTGACAAGGCATCTTCCTGCTCCTTTGCTTTATTCAACTGATTTGTCATGGATATGACTTCTTCATGATGCTTCCTTTTGCTTTCATCAAGTTCCTTCTTAAGCTTTGCACTCTTCATCCCTTTCTTGCACTTGAAGCTTGATGAGGTCAACCTTCTCATTTTCAGCTTCTATGATGGGTTCAGAATTTTCTTCTTCACTGATGGTCATGGTCAGTGCTCCCTTTGCATGAAGCTCATGCAGTCTGTCCCATATATCCTTTGCTGATGAATATTTTCCTAGACTCTTCTTTACAGAATCAGGCAGCCCATCCAAGATTATCTTTGCTGCCTTTGCATTATACTCCTTGAATTCTCCATCCATCTTACTATCATCAATCACTGACTCCCAAATTTCAATGCCTTCAGACTTTAAGAAAGTCCTCATTTTTATTTCCCATATATCAAAGTTCCCTTCAGACTTTAAAGTCTCAAATAGAATGTTTTCAAATAGTTTGTCTTCTATTTTAATAGAGGAGGGAGACACAACCTTAGGGGATTTGGACACTTTCTTCTTTGACCTTGCCATTCTTAACTATTTTTAAAATCCCTGACTGTGTTTTTAAAAACCACTGACTGTTTTTTTAACAGCAACTCAAAAACATGAGGAATACCTGAATCCCTTTGGCTGAAACTTCACACAGCTGGAGAAGCTTTACTGCTGCTGCAACAAGGGTCTTTCCTTCAGCTTCTTTGACTCTTCAAAGAGCATGAACCTGCTCTGTCACCATCAAAGAGCCTGGACTAGCTCTGATACCACTGTTGGGTATTTTTGCAATGGGAAAATACCAAAACCAAACATTATGCACACAGAGGCAATGCTCTG